>OOFB01036823.1:68682-91979 GCA_900323305.1 Trachyrincus murrayi
TTCTCCCTGACCAATCTGTTCTGAAGTGTTGAGAGAGATTGAAAGAGATAAGAGATAGGAGAGGGAGAGAGAGCGAGCTAGAGAGAGCTAGAGAGAGAGAGAGAGAGAGAGAGAGAGAGCTAGAAAGAAAGCTAGAGAGAGAGAGAGAGAAAGAGAGAGAGAGAGAGAGAGCTAGAAAGAAAGCTAGAGAGAGAGAAAGAGAGAGAGAGAGAGAGAGAGCGAGAGAACCAGTTCCTGTTCATATGGAACATCATTAAGCTCAGATAATGAATCACAATTACGATGCATCCATGGTTCGTTTGGTGAAGCACACTTGTCTGGATTACTGTATGACTCACACACACAGATCTCATCCTTCCTGGGACTTTATAACTTTGGTACAGCAGGCCGAATTTGATTAAAATGTCTCAATTCCTGTTTTATTGGATGTTATGAGCTACATATGTTCATACCACCAAGGCGTTTCAAGTTCATTTGCTCATCAAGTCATGAAGGGTGACTTCAAACAAGAGCCAGATGAGATACACGACGAGATGTATCTCTCTCTCACGACGGGGCACGCCGGCCTATGTGCACGCAGGTACAACCACACACACACACACACACACACACACACACACACACACACCATGCTCACGTCAGTTACACATCCCCACCACGACCTTACGCACTACAGCTTATGAGGACACGAGGGTGTTTGCATTAGGACTCCAGAAGACAGAGGGGGTGTATACTATAGAACCGACTAAACAAGGGTAAACAAGGGTGTGTGTACAGTAGGGCTTTTACAGTAGAGACATTATCATTATCGTCTGCTAAACGAGTACTCGTCAAGCAAACCATAAATGATTACACAAATATTGTAATCACATTTTTTTTTGTAATTATTTTATATTATGTTGATATGTATTTTGGCAATGTTTTGAAGAAGGATATATAATTAAATAGTCCAAAATAAAGCCTTCGCCGTTGCATATTGTTGTTGAGACTAAAATAGGTTGGTTTGCCAGGAGACGGGGCTTCCAAGCAAAGTCGTCGGGCAGCAGCACTCCTCTCTATAGAGCCATCGTTTGGTCAATATTTCTACACAATAGGCGAATTACAAAGTAGGGCCTGCCGCCTACCCTGCCCTGCCCTAAACAATAGTCTGGCTAAAACTACATTAAACCGGATACCTCTCACGTTTCAGAATGTCCCTAACGGATATAACATAAAAATTGCGGTTTAGAAGTGTGTACCGCTAGCTCTACAACAGTAAAAAGCAGGTAAAAAACTGCGTGGCCAGTGGAGCTCCGGTGTGGGTGTAACGCACCTAGACTGTATAAAATACAGGTTAAACTGACTTTCCATATGTGGACATTGGTGGAAATTACTTTTTTTGCGCACCTTGAACGCAACTTGAGTTCAGAGCAGAGTAGAAAGTTCAGTTAAGACAGTCGGTGACACAGTGGTTTATTATGACGATCGATCGCAAATCAAAATTACGTGATCAGCACACCCCTAGTGTACAGTTTAACTGACTTAGGAGGACAGGCAACTGGAAGGGTGTACACTGTAGGACTGACTTACGAGAACCAGGAGGCAGGAAGGGAGGGGATTTCTGTGTAGTAGGACTTACGTAGGGCAGCAGACTGGGGTCACTGTTGACGCCCGCCATGCTGATGAGGAAGTGGAGGATGATCTTCAGGTTCTTTGGCCAGCTGTCTGCCAACGTGGTCCAAACGTTCTCGATCTCAGACCAGGCAAACTCATCTCCATACTGCGGAGGGAAACAAAACAAAACCCACAACAGAACAGCTTAGACAGCAGTTGGTTTGTGCAAAGATGCCATTCAGTGAACGATTATATTTAGGAGTTACCAAACACAAAACCTAAACCACAGATGCACCAGAGCACTTCAACCCTGCCGAAATTAAGTTGTAAACATTAAGTACTGTTCAAAAACACACTTTAATGCAATTTTTGCAATTTGAGTGTTTGGCGTCTGCTCTTACCTTGGCGGTCATGTACATGAGGTTGTTGAGCACCATGGTGGTGGCGTGCGGTGAGCCCCAGCCCTCGCCCCGTAGCCAGCGCCGACTGTTCACCATCATCTCCCTCTCCTGTGACTCCTCCTCCTCCTGGGCCACGCCGGGCTCCTCGGGCCGCTGTGTGGACGGCTTGAAGTCCACCAGCTCCACATTGTTCATCCAGGGGAGTAGGTAGTGCAACATGACCTGCCGGCCTGCAGGGTGCGCCGTCTGGATGCGCTGGCTCACCTCTGTGGTGGTGGTGGAGACATCGGCGTGGAGAATGTTTACTATTTAGTATTTAGTAGGTGCTTTTATCTGATCAATAAACGGGTCGATAAACAGCTGTTTGTGTACTTTTTAAGATTAATTGTCATAAAAAAAAAACGGAAGGCTGCAAATGTGACTTGTGTCTAAAAGTTTAACTTGCATTTCTTTTAGTCATAAACCCGTCATGACTTTTGGCAGTATTTGACACATTAAAGGCATGCGTTTTAAGTATTTTCCACACTAGAGCAGAGAGAGGGGTTGGTCTGAACCTGAGAAGATGGGCAGGGTGAGCTCGGGGTAGGTGCCGGCCAGCTCCTCAGACAGCTGGTAGTAGGACAGGGAGTAGAGGTGGGGCAGCGGGGACGGAGGCGTCAGGATACCATCCGTCCGCTGGATCTCCAGCTTGTGGGCGTAGCGGAACAGCTTGGGCTCCAGGATCTGCCAAACAACACAAAACACCAAAGAGAAACACCATAGAGCTCTATTAGGCAAGGCTTCAACAAAGAACATGACACAGAAAACACACCATAGAGAGAAAACCCCACAGAGCTGTATTAGAAAGGGCTTCAGATGAGAAGCGCTAGTGTCCGGGTCCATTACTCGGTACAGTGCATAGGCACTACGTACATCTCAAACTGTAGCCTGCGTACGAAGTGGCAGACATTGCTGGCTCACCAAAGAAAATCGTCAACGGTGGCACCGACGGAAGTAGTTCAGAGTTCATAGCAACACACACTCGATGTCTGAATAGGGGTTTAGCTCAACCCAACCCATTGTGACGTTTGACCTCTGTTTAACCTTTGACCATGTGTGTGTTGAGGCAGGGCGGTGCTGACCTGCAGCAGCTGCATGGCCAGCTCGTAGATATCCCTGGCCGAGTCAGCAGCCTTGAACAGTATCAGGTTCAGTAGCACCACAGTGTCAAACTGGTAATCCCTGGGAACAAAGAAACACAGCCGGCACCACACCACAGGTCAGCTAGCGGACACAGAGCAACCAGTCCACCAGGACGCACTGTACAACTTTCTGGACAAACCTACTGGAGCATAAGATGGTTTGGGATTAAAAGTATATGTGTATTTATAACTAAAGTGTCATACATTGTGTATTGCATTATGTAGAAAATGGATATGAAAGTATTTTTGTTTCAAGTGTATGCTTTAAGTTTATTTCATTGTATTGCTAAAGCACCTTAAAAAGCCAATCAGGTTTGTGCCGAAGTGCATTGTACAGATTACATTAAAACACAAGTGCAATTATATCAGCACAAACATTATGTGAAACAGATCGACATATAAACAAACACGGGAGTAGAGCAATACAGATACAATAAGTACGATGATAACACACATGTATGTATAACCCAGGATGATAAGGCGTAGATGTCCACACTAGACCAGAACGTACAACTTCAGTGGACCAATCACAGGACACTCCCAGACCCACCAATCATAGGCGACGTACCTGTTGTGGAAGACGTTGGCGATGGCCCTGAAGCAGCCAGCGGCGACGCGGCGTGAGCCCGTGTAGCAGCGGTCTACGGCCCAGAACATGAGGTTACTCTGGTCCGGGTTCAGCTCCAGCAGCAGCATCACCGCCTCGCAGCCCAGCTGGTGCACCTGAGGAGGGCAGAGACCCGTTAGCATCTGGGTTCGATTCCCCAATGTCCTCAGTCTACCTGTAGGCATCCTGCTCCTTATTGACATCTATCTAAATTCACAATAGTCTCCAATACTGACTATTAATGAACACTGGTCCTAATTGATCCAGGCCAGGGAAAGGTCCTGCTCCAGGGCAACAGGTGAGTGGTGAGGTGGGCCTTGCTCACCTTCCTGTCCTGGGAGTCCAGGATGTTGTCCAGCCACTTGTACAGGTAGCCGTCCGAGGAGAGCCCCACGTTGTCAGCCACCGGGCCGCAGCACAGCACCGCAGACATGGCCTGGAGCATGAAGAATGACTGGTACCGATGTACTCATATACATAGACACACACAGAATGACTGCTACTGATACACTTGTATACATGGACATACAGACACATACATAGACACATATTTTACATCTACGGTGGGCCTATGTACTCTCTATGTAACGTACTCTCCACAGAGTAAAGCCTCACCCAGTACCTTAAGAGCACAGTACTGATGCCTGTTGATCTGCATGTTGCGGTCGCTGTAGCGGTCCAGGGGCGTGAACATGATGCTGAAAGGCCCCGCCCAGTGGCTGAACAGCATGAACAGGCTGTGTCTCAGGGACTGCTGGGGGAAGATGGAGCGGCGCTGGTGCACTGTGGGAAAATAAAACACGCGGTTATGATGAGGGAGGCATGAGGCGCTACTTGACACTGATAATATAGATGTTATACTGAGCTGTATTGCCTGATGCAGAGTGGAGAGAGGGTGGTAGGTAGGTGTGTAGGTATATATATATATATCTAGAACAGACCTGGTACGTTCTGGATGATGTTGGCCACCAGGGCGCTGAAGTGGCAGCGGATGTCTCTCAGGGTGTCCGAGTCCTTGTCGTTCTCCGCCTCCAGGAGCTGGCGGGTCAGGTCCACGTACTCCAGCAGGGTGCCGTTCAGAGAGTGGCTCTCCCTATCCAGACCCCCACTCGCTCTGGGCACACAACCATACACACAACGCATACATGACTCAATGATTAATCAGGCTCTTCGCCATCGTTCTTTTTTCTAATTTAGGATTGAATTTTGGATAGGATGGATGGTTTCATGTTGGGCAAGTCTAACGAAAGTCAAGATATAACAACTAGCATTTAAAGGGGATTCACACATCAATATTAATATCAATATAAGCCGTTACAACAATATTAGCCATTACATGGATATTAGGTATTAGCATTATTAGCCTTGATATTAGCTCTTTAAGGTTATCACAATTGACCGGTGACTCACATCTGGCTGATGACTCCAGCATCAGCCAGCAGCTCAAAGATCCGGACCAGCTGGACCCGCAGGATGTCACGACGCCTGCGCCGCTTCATGTTCTTATGAGAGACGGAAAAAACACCACAGGTAGGGTAGAGTTAAAAAAAAAAAACCATTATTTTATTCCAGAGATATCAGCGAGAGATGTTGGTGAGACACAGAGAGAAAGACATCTGAGAGATCCACAGAGATGTCAGAGAGCGCTATCGCACAGAGAAACATCAGAAAAAGATGCATATCAATGAATAAGATGTGAGGGATATTGGAGAAAGATATTAGAGATACATCAGAGAGAGAGATATCATAAGGAAAGAGATGCAAGAGAGGCAATGGTAAGATATGAGAACGCTTCCTCACCTCAGGTCTTCGTTCCAGAGCCTCCTTTATGATGGGGTTCAACTCCTCTATCAAGTCTCTGCAAGCACCGACAAACACCAACATCAGCACGGGCACCAATCCATAATCACCAAGATGTTCTTGGACATACAGGTGCATTACAGGTGTTGCATGTAAATATGTGTGTCCTAACCTGAAGGCCAGGGGGTTGGTCCTGCCAAGCCCCAGCACCAGAGACTCTGTGATGTCCATGCTCTCGGAGCGCATCATGGGAACCACGTGTTTAAACAGTGAGGAGAGGGACGGAGAGCCCACGACCTACACATCATCAACAACAGCAGCAACAACAACACAACAACATCAACAACCCTGATATGTAGATATGAGTCTATTCAACAGAGTAGAGGTTTCCAACCTATTTGGGCCTGTGATCCATTTTTTTCACGCCAACTTGCATCTGCATCTTTTAATTAGATCTCTTATTTATGTTAACTGAATTTTAATGAATGAATTTAACACTGCTAACTGAAGCCTGGTTACGTTGAGTTCAATAGATGAATTTCAAATTGCACTTGTTTTCTGTTGTCGACTGATTTTCATCAATGTGAAGGCATTAGATATTCTTATGTTAGAACATTTCTTTTTGAAAGTACAATCATTTAATGAGAGTACTCCAATGTCGAATGTGGAAATGACTTCAAATGTCCATCCCTAATTAAAGCTTAGTGGTGGTGGTGTTAGGGGTGAAAGGTCATGTATGGGCGGTGACCTTGGAGTCGTAGCTGTAGCCGCTGTCCGGCGTGCACGCCAGCGTCTCAGGCGGAGAGCAGCGCACGGAGCCGGAGGACGAGGAGGATGAGGAGGAAGAGGCGGAGCTGCAGCACAGGATCAGGTAGTTCCTCCACAGCCCCGTGTACGAGTCACTGCTGCTGCTCATGCTATTCAGCTTCTTGGCGTTAATGGGGCTGCTGTCGAGACGAGACAAAATAGACCTTCATGTACCGATTCACCACCTCACCATAGGCCTCTTCAACATCCTGCCTTCATCTCACTGATCCATTCTATATTCTACACACTTTCATCCAAAGAGACTTGAACTCGGGTAGGTCGTTAAGGGGCAGGTAGGGGTTAGGGATGCTTGCTCAAGAATGCCTACAGGTAGGTTGTGGACATTAGGGTTAACCAGGGAAACCAGTACCTCTCAGCTGGGAGTCAGCTGTAGCCACTACACTATCCCCCCTCCATCTTAATCTCCTCATATGCCCTCCCCCTCCCATACTCCTCTGCCTTGCTACAACAACAATAACAACAACAACACACACAAAGAGAACACGGTTTGCGGGGTCGTACTTGATGTCGACTTGTGGGGACAACAGCTGCAGGCGGGTGTAGGCGAACATCCAGGCGTAGTTGAGGGCGGAGGGGCAGTGCTTGGGCAGATTCTCCTGCCGCAGGTAGCTGGACAGGCTGATCACCCAGGGGTCCTGGCCCTGGGTGACGTGAGCAAACACCCAGATGTGGGAGGGGCTGACCACGTCAAACTGATGGCTGATGGGAGACGAGCTCCATTCGGCCAGCGTCTGGAGATCGATGCCACTCGGGCAGTAGAGCAGGTTGGTCTGCACGGCAGGAAATAGGAAGTGGTCATTAGTCACATTCACGTCCTACTTATGACTTACCTACCCATCTGTCTATTTTTTAGATCATGTGTGAAAAGCCAACAGATGGCTTGCTTGCTTCCATTGACTGGTACTATGGGAATAGATAATTTTTGACAGGACTGAGTCATCAAAAAAAAGGTGCTGACATTGGTTGCTTAGCAACATGCGCTAACAAGAACAAGAACAACAACAACAGTTGATAAGCGTAAACTCAGGAGAGCGAATGGAGATGTCCCTACTATCAGTGCACCTGCTTAGCAATTACTGCTCATAGTGCAAACACACACAAACCAGGACATGGCCTATGATGTGCAGAATGGAAACTTGTTATGTTATGGTTGTATTGTTGTATGTTCCTGGGTTTAGAGTTTGTGGCTTGTCTCCTGTGTTTTGTGTGTACCTGGTCAGCCCCGGTGAGGTGGATGAAGCTCTCCAGCACAGAGGCACTGAGTCTGTCCATCACGTCGATAGCCAGCTCCTCATCCCCCTGAGAGAGAGAACATCAGGAGAACATTAAACCAGTGATGATAGCCAGTAGAGCGCTAGTCAAGTACTATTTTTATTATTGACAATTTAGCACATTGGGGTTCGAACCTTGAACCTTTCGACTGCCCTCTATAAGTAGGCTTACAAAGACACACGTCTGGCTACTTCCTACTGACTGAATCAAATATCTTGAGTGTGCATGAAAGGAAGAGGGCAAGCAAACATTGTGGATGACGGTTACCTTGGCGATGCCCAGTGCCGTGTGCAGGGCGCGGACCTCCTTGAGAACGTTGACGGCAAGCCTGCGCGTTCCCGGCCGACAGCTGCAGAGAACCACCAGCGCCAGGCCCTCCACCACGTGCAGAACCCCCAGCAGAGGAGCCCGGTCCAGGGACAGAGTCGGACCGCTGCCTGGGACCTGCTGGAAGACAGAGGTCCTTTATTCTACTCTTCCTTAATGTCCCATATATCCTCCTTCCTTTCCCGACCATTACCTAATATATTGTGTATATAAAACCTTTCTCTATATTTTTTGTAGTTTCATCGTTTAAAAATGTTCTCTCTTTTTTTCTTATGCTATTACTGTCCTGTACTTGCTGCTTTGGCACACAAATTTCCTATCTGGGATCAATAAAGTACCATCTTTTCTCATCTTTCCCAGAGTGGTGGTGGCATGGTACGTACGTGTGCCTCCTGGGTCTTGTTGCTGCTCTGCACCGCCTGCCTCCATTGGCTGATGAGCTGCAGGAGCATCTTGACAGCGTTGTCCAGCAGTGTGGGGTGGACGTCTGTCACCTCGCGGACCATGAAGTAGACGAACCCCGACACCACATCCTCCCGCCACTCGGGGAAGTCCACCATGAGGGTCTGCAGTGTGGTGAAGGCCAGGCCGCGTAGCTCCTCGTCCATGTGGATGGTCAGCCTGGGGTGAGAAGTGAAGGACATGAGACGTAGACAGACAGGTGAGGTGGACAGGTGAGACAGACAGGAGAGACGGACAGGTGAGAGGGACAGACAGGTAAGGCGGTTAGGTGAGACAGACAGGTAAGATGGACAGACATGTGAGAAAGACATGTGAGAGACAGGTGAGGTGGACAGATGAAACAGACAGGTGAGATGGACAGACAGGTGAAGGTGAGGTGGACAGGTGAGAGACAGGTAACAGCTGAGGGAAGGTTGATGGCACATGGCGTAGTAAAACGTCTAGATAAGTGGGCGTATTATTGTGTGACGAATTATGAACAGGTGACAGCAGGTGTGCAAAGGTAACCAGGCATCAGGTAGGTTTCCTGCTGTGATTCTTATAACCAGCTGAGAGAGCACTAAGCTAAACAGCTAAAAGGTGCATATGCAGTGTGTAGTAGTTCTCGTTCTAGGGACGAGCGAGGCTTACTTGGCCAGAAGCTCGATGAGGTCCTGTCTGCTCATGCCGTCGGGAATGAGCCTGGGAATGGCCGCCACGCACGTACGGAACAGATCAATCTTGGGCTTCCTCTCCCCCCTGCCAACAGATGAACCCAATCAGATGCTGTGACAGGACCGAGTCATGAAGACCCTGACAATAACAATGATACTGATTGGTTAGCAGCAGAAGGTGCACTTACGTGATCATGTCCTCCGGCTCCTTATTGGACATCTGGACGTTGGTCATGCTCATGGAGCGGCCCACCTCCTTGTCCAGGTGACGCAGGATGTTGTCCAAGGCCTTCCTCACCTGAGGGTAGTACAGAGACATGCCTGCAAAAACAACGCTCATTAACAAAAAGCACACACTAAACACAAAAAGCCCCATGCCACAGCATAAAAGGGATTCAAAATAAGCAGCCCATCTGGGGCGGCTGCTCCCAGGTGCTGACGTACCGATGACCTTGGCCTCTTCGTCGGTGAGCGTGGTGTTGAGGAAGATCTTTTTGACACGCAGGGTGTTCCCCGAGGGCATGATGACCCCTGTGGTGGGCATGGGGGGCTCCCCGTCCTTCTGCTGCAGGCTGTTGGCCACCACCAGGAAGGCCCTCAGGCCGATGTTCATCCTCTGAGAGGGGGGGGGGGGGTAAACACAATGCGAAGGATGTATGCACTCACGTTATTGTAAGATAAGACTTCAAAGTGTCCACCAAATGGCATACATTATACATGAAGAGCTTCTAATGCCACTCTGATGCTTTTAGAAGATTACTTGAAGTATTTGAGTATCGATCTGTGAAGAATTGTGTGCTTGATGAAGTATAAATAGGATTACATTAGCCTTTTATAATATTGATTTGGCTTCATTCTGAGGGTGTGGTAAGATGATTTTAAGTGTGATGGGCGGGCGTAGTCTATTAATTGCAAATGTACCCTTGGGTTGATGGTAAAGGTGTCTATTAATGTTAAACTTTCTCTGGGTTAAGGTGTGTAATAATAGTAAACTTACCTCTGGGTTGATGGTGAAGGTTTTATGGGACTTGCCCACACACAGCAGGTCATAGATGATCTCTTTCATAGCAAAGTCCAGCCTTTCCTGCAGGTCCAAACAAAAAGCACAGGGATCACTGACAAAGAAGTCAACAAACTCAATCATTACAAGGACACAATTTATTCATCCATGTGGGCATGCAATTTATCACATACAAAAATACAAATTCAATTATTTACAATAATTGCAATTTGGAAGTCCTGCTGCCAAACTTATTTGCACTGACAGTTGACAGCTGGATGAATATTCATATAGCATTAGCCTGTTAGCCATGCGGTATGAGTATGAGTATCAGTGTTTACAGGTGCGGTGTACCTGAGCTATAAACTGGATGATCCTGACGAAGATGTTGAGCGGGGTATCTCTGGGCACCACACTGCGAGAGCCCTTGGGGAACAGAGCCGACACGATGCCCAAGAGACGACTAGACAGAAAACACAACATTCACATTAATACTGGACATTTATCAGTGACAATTCACAGTGCAGTCATTGGTGAGATGATTACAGTGAATACAGATCATTAGGGATCGGGTAGAATTAATCTGGGACCCAGCAGTCCTACAATGTTATAGCAGAACTTCTGGGGGGAGACGGCACAGAGCCTGGACCAGAAACCAGAAAGTGAAAGGGGCGGAGTTACACCTTGTTTCCTGTTTCGTTACAGGATATTTTAATGAAGAGAAACTCATTCGCGCGGATGACGCTTTCAGAAGGGGATTTTAATAAGTGTATTTCTACAGTGGGCAGTCTGCGGTGTTGATTTGAAACCTTTACAGACACTTGATCGAAACAAATATGAAGCAAAAGAAAGTGAAATGCCCCGCTCACCCAGATTTGAGCTTGCTGCTATCAGACTTTAGATTATAAATCTTAAAGCAAAAAATTTTTTTTTGCTTTAGACGTGGTAATGTATCTTATGTGATCGTCAACATAGTAATCTATGCCATTTTGTCACCGTTACTAAAAGACCATCATTTAGAGAAAACAGGTGTACAATCCTATGTTTTTGCCAGTCTCCGCCAACCAGTTTGTGAAACAAGTCAAATTGCGTTCTTTTCGTGCCTCGAAGGTTACTCTTCGACATCATGACGAAGGGACACTGGCGTGGAGGTGTGTGTGGAGCTTCGTCTGGGCAGCGGTTGATTTTGATGTCCGTGTCCGAGAGAGGCTTAAGCTTCTCGCACACTTATAGTATAATGCCACTGTGTGTGTGTGTGTGGGTGGATGGATGTGTGGAGCTCCGTCTCATTTTCTCAGCATTTCATTTTGATGTCCACATCGGAGAGAGGGTTAAGCCTCATCCATCGCTCATAACGCTCATACACAATGACGGTACTAGTTTTTAAAAAAACTATCACAAAGGGGGGTCATAACCATGGGGATAACATGTCCCCCTTCCTTCCTAGAACTCTTAGCATAAAAGGCATTTTTTTAAATCTCAGGGGGTTCACTCACACTTTAAGTCTGATTTGTGAGACTAGGTATAAGTTAGATAATAGAGACAGGTCATTAAAGGTGCTGTAGGTAAGATTTAATAGATATTATTTTTGTGTAATTTGATAGAAATGCCATAGCCTTCTGTCAGCTATTAGTGAGTGAAATGAACTGTGACAATATGTTTCAAGCTGACAGTGCCTGTATGAGAATTTAGATTTTAGACCGCTTCTGGTATCTCTTCTGTGATTGGTTCAGGGAATTAATGTTGCCTGTCAATCACAGGTGCATGAAATGCAACACTTCTCAGTGGCGGAGAAACGCATAAGGAGCAGGTAGGGGTTGGACAGTACAGAGACAGGTCATTAAGGAGCAGGTAGGGGTTGGACAGTACAGAGACAGGTCATTAAGGAGCAGGTAGGGGTTAGACAGTAAATACACAGACAGGTCATTAAGGAGCAGGTAGGGGTTAGACAGATACAGAGACAGGTCATTAAGGAGCAGGTAGGGGTTAGACAGTACAGAGACAGGTCATTAAGGAGCAGGTAGGGGTTAGACAGTAAATACACAGACAAGTCTGTGCATTTGATTTCTTGTGTGGAGCAGGGCAGTGGGGTGGTGCTTACCTCTGAGTTACAGTGTTGCTCTCACATTTGATCCTGATGATGTAGACCCAGAGCAGCCTGTAGAGCGACTCCAAAGCCACGCGCGACATCTTAGGGTCTTTGTTCTGTCGACCAGAGAGGACAACCATAAGCACTTGTAAACCATCAAAAGGTTTGTTCCTCGTGTGACAGGGGGTGGGCGTGTTGTGCCTGGGTCTGATGACTGACACATAAGAGCTCTGTAAGATTGACGAGTTATTTACCATTAGCCTTTGGATAGAACAGTTTAACTGATGAAAATGTGCACTTGCTTGGTTTAAAAAGTTTCATGTTTTTTGGGACTTTAAAATGATGACAATCCTTCAAAACACAGACAAAATAAAAAACAATTCATGTGTCATAAACACAGGTTGCTCGTTATGGTTATTATATATGTCATATAATATATATATATATATATCAAATATGAATTATTATATTTATTGTGCATTAACTTTCGTTACATTCTCATTACTTAAGAAAGTAACTAGAAAATAATGGTAGTCTAATGGTAGTCTAACAGCTAAGCGTGTTCAACTTCAAACCAAAAAGGTCCTGGGTTCGATCCCCGATGTCTGCAGTCTGGGAGTAAGCGTCTGTCTCTGTTTTCGCTGTACGTCACTTTGGATAAAAAATAGTAACAGACCAATAGGGGCGTGTTCTTCAGTTCAAACTCTTGACGTTGAGAAGGTGCAATCAAGACTTACAAAGAGACAATAACGACAGAGGTTCTCTTCAAACTCCCAGTTCATTTCAGCTCGTAAAGTCCATCACATTGGATCGAATGGAGTCCATGTTTTGTTATCTGGCATTATCTGGCTACATACTGCGTGCATGCAGTAGGTTCAACCACACTGTACAAACAAATAGGTTGCCAACGGCAACAGTAATCTGATAACAAATATTCGCGGGGAGCCCAGAGGCGGGAGAGCAAAGATGTAGCACAACGAGAGAAGAAGAATGAAGAACAAGAGGGATTATGACTAGCTAGTTCACTCTCACTCCAGTAGAAAGACAACGTAACAGACAGGAAGCGCTTCTCACTGTCAGCCAGAAGCCTAAACAGGTGTTCCACAATAATGCCCACTGTAGTAACACGCTAAATGTTTAAACATACTCAGGAAGCGAAAGCCGAGCTGACCACTACAGACAGCTCCACAACGAGGAAGCATTATATCCGGTGCACATTTACTAGCCAATACTGTTCCTGGTCAATCACCGTGTAACCACACACCTGGTCAGCTTAGGAAATAGGGGGGGGGGGTCGGGGTGGATAGTGGATATGAGCGCCATTTTCTTCCATGAGTGGGGTTCAGGTGGGAGGGTGGGTTTTTCGAGTGGGCGTTTGAGTCGCCATAGAAACTCACCTGTAGCGTCTCAATCTGCTTTCTGATGCTGTTGTTAGATGGCATCTGGGCAGAGTAAAGACACGCCAGACACACACAACAGCAGTGCAGGGGTCAGGGAGGGTGGAGACATGCACGTTAGAGGAAACAGAAAAACAATGACAGAAAACAAAAATGTTGACAGAAGCTGTTCGTGACAGCCTGCCACTACAGTCGGTGGTGCAGCTCAACAAACATGTAAAAGATGTAAAAGATGGCCTCGTGGACTTGTGCAGAAAGCCGCCTTCTTTGTATGTTAGAGCAAAGGCAAACTATGGGTGTGCTGAAGCCAGGAAATCAGACAAAAAGCAGACACACACAAACAAACGGGAGGTAATGCACAGACAAGATCAGAGAAAGGACAATTATGGGATGTGCATGCAGGATGGTTGAAAATAAAAACGTTATAAAGGATGTTCTTTGTTACGGTTATATAACCCACAAGCCGTCTCTTTGCAGTAAATTAAGAGTTTGATTCACCCCATTATCTAAGCGATTAATTTTAACCCTCCACACATCATAAACCTCACATCATTCCCCTCGACCAGTCGAAAAAGTTCCTGCTTATTAGTTCAATAGATCCACAGAAGAAACACTCTACTCCCACCACCGCCACCAGCATGGAGCCACACATTCATTACCTCCCCATCGGTGACCACACTAACACCAATTACAACAACAAGAGCTCAAATCGATCTGCATGATCACAGAGAACAACCCGTCCAGACAGCTACCTGAGATCTGTCAACGCCACTGAGAGGAGCAGAATTATCACTACAGGGCAAGGAAAGGATTGGGAATGACAGGGAACATGTCTGATGAGGAAGGGAGACCAGTGTGGGGACAGGTTAATCGATGAGAAGAAGAACAGCCGCGGTGGGTAGACTGAAGGAATATCCTGGAACAACGTAGGACAAGCGGGTTGGGTTCATTGGGTTTTGATTGGTTCACCAAAGAAGTTCTGATTGGTTCACAAGAGGATTGGCTGTTATGATTTCACAAGAAAAAGGCAGGGTGTGATTGGCTTACAAGAGGGGTTTGGCAACAGTTCTGGGTCAAAACAGCACAGTAAGAAGTATTTTCATATATCCGTTGGTAAAATTGCTGGTGATATGATTATCCAAAAAAACTACTGCTGTATTGTAAGGAAAAATGGAAACATTATATTAGCCCATGTGCCTGTCTTACCCAGACCTGCTTGTTTACCACAGAACAGGAAGCACGTTGTTCATGTAGACAGCAGACCACAGGCCACACCCTGCTCCGCCTAAACATCTTGTGTCAACAGTGGCCTACATACATATATATATACATACTCACTTGGGTGAGTTGTGCTCCTAGAGTGTAGTTTAACGTGATTACTAAACCACTGGAGGGGGTCTTTGGGAATCAAATCAACAGCATAGAAGCCACATAATGTGTCCCTGACTCCGATTCAGATTTTAATCATCTGAGGAGAACAGCAACATTTCAAAACATCTTTCCTTATGGGAGTCATAGGATTCTTTAAAAGCGATACAATTGAATTAGCCCTTATCAGGGGAGAGGTTTCAGCTGGATGTCTGAGACTAAAGCCAGGTCTGGCTAGGGTGGGGGTGGGGGGTCATGTGATTGAAGCAAGGTCTGGGTGAGGACCTAAGGGGGTGTGGGGTGCGCAGGTGTAGGTGGACGGTACCTTGAGGTGCGACAGGCAGTTCTGGAGGAAGATGTGCCAGTTGTTGAGGAAGAACTGCTTCTGACTGACACACAGCAGGCACGTCACAAGGGGATACAGGGCCTGGGGCGAGAGACACCAGCATCAACAGAGGGAGAGGACAGAGAGAGAGAGAGAGAGAGAGAGAGAGAGAGAGAGAGAGAGAGAGAGAGAGAGTCGTGGGTAGAGAGACATCAGCAAGAACAAAAGGAGAGAGAGAGAGATAGGAGAGAGGAGAGGGAGTCCAGAAACGGAATTAGGGGTCTTGTGGAGAGAGAGAGATGGGGGGGGGGGGGGGGCAAGCAAACTGGTGTCTCTCTTTTTATTTTATTTTTTTTTACCAAAGAGTGCTTCTTCCTGGAGCTAAGGTCGAAGGTGGTCTGGTACAGCATCTCCACAAAGTTCTTCAGGCAGGGCACGTTCACTTCATTCTTCACAGCCTGGTGGGGGGAGAACATGTTAGCGTTGCCATGGAAACAGGAAGTCCTCCACAGGAAGTCAGGTGTTTTCATACTGCAACCCCATGAGTGAAGAGTTCCTGACTGAAGTAGGATCAGCTCGAGATTGTTAACATGCTCTTCCATTGACAAATAAATATGCACCCATATCATTGCATAGTAATTGTTGCATTGTATTTGCATATATGCTGAACGTAGCAGGCCCAGCCTCACAAGAACAAACTAGCATAGAAAGGAGATTCTACATCATGCAAATACATTGACTGGCTATGGCTTCAAAAATGTGAGGTATGCATGCAAGGTGTGAAATATAGATGAATGGAGGTGTGTGTGTGAGGTGTGTATAGGAGGTGTGTAATACAGATGAATGGAGGTGTGTATGTATGGTTCTCCTTACTGCAGCCACAGGGATGAGTATCTCCACGAAGAGGCCGGCAAGGGCGTGTTTGATGTCCTTATCTTTCACCTCCAGGAAGTACTGGGCACACTCCTGAGGACGGCACCACCCCACCCACAGAACCCACAGGTTAGAACAAACACGTAGCAGGATACAATCCTTTCATTTGAAAACATGGAGAACCGCAGACAAACATAGCAGATACATAGGGAATGTTATTGGATGAGGATATATATTTGCCTATGATTGCAGATGGTTATACTAGATGGTACTCAGAAAGTTGCTTAAGCCATCCATCTTGACAGGTTTGTATATATAGTAGAATGAACCTGTAGTATGACATCTATACAGGTTGCATCAGCTTCACAACACACATACACACAGTATGACAGCCACACACTCATGTGCACTGTGGGGTTACCTGCATGAACTGGAAGGAGGCCTCAAAGTCCTCCACGGGGTACATCTTGACCCGGAAGAACTTCATGCCCATGACGAGACTGATGACACTCTGGAGGACGTAGGGACTCTGCTCCTTCTGCCGCAACTCCTTCAACTCTGTGATGAACTTCTTCCTCACCGCCTGGAACCTGCAGCATGCACACGCACACACACAAGTGTCAATGGCAGGTAATGCTAAGATGGCTAACCGCTAGGCGGCCAAGATTAAAGATGGCTAACACTAAAATGGCTAACGCTAAGACAGCTAACCCCAAGGTGGTCAATAGTTAAGGCAGGTAAAATACAAGACAGCTAAGTTTCAACATGGATAACTGCCAAGAAAGCTAACATCTGAGAAGTCTAGTCCATTTTATTTGTATATCCCTAGAAGGTTAAGCTCCAAGAAGGCTAGCAGGCTAATGACTGGGCTATGGCTTAAGGCAGTTTCAAAAATTGCGTAAGCAGTTGGGAGTGGTGAGTGAGGCGGAGGAGCTCGGCTGACTTACTTTGACTGTGCGAGAACTCCAATGACCTCAGCGTAGAGGTCAGCAATGATGTGCACGTTCCCAGTGTTGGGCCCCGAGTACCTGGAGACGGAGTCAGACGTGAATAAAGACTTCCTGTCCATCACCCCTCCTACGGTCATATTCAGTCAGCCGCTGGACATGTGTTTGTTCCATTCACTTTTGAGAATAAAGACTTATCGATATAAATCAAGTCAACAAGTGGTGTCTTCTGCTCAACTTGGCTGTAACCAGCTGTTCGCATCTCTTGAGCACTTAGGGGGCACGCTCTGATCGTAAGTAACAAAATAATCTAATAAACGAAGTAGTCGAAGCAACTGTATATTCTTTGAGTGACATTCATTATGAGGCCAGCTCATAAAGTAGCACAGATCACACCATAAAACCAGGTTACTAACTGGCTATAAAAATATGAATCATTCCCTGATGCAGCTTACAACTCACGTTGACCAGATATATATATATATATATAGTAATAGCTCTACAATTATGTTTTTAATATTAATGCGACCACTTGTACAGTGTGTGTGTGTGTGTGTGTGTGTGTGTGTGTGTGTGTGTGTGCGTGCACTCACCCCTCTCTGTGTTTAAAGTGCTTGAATGCCAGGTTCAGAACTTCATGTACTAAAGCATCTGGCACCGGGTGAAGAGGAATCTGTGACGCAGAGGGAATCGTTAGTGTTACTGGGAGCATCCATACTCCCCTCCACCTCCTCCTCCTCTCTCATTCCTCTCCTCCCCCCTCCCTCCCTCTCTCTCTCCTCTTCATTCCTCACTCTCTCCTCCCTCACCCCCAACCTCATCTCATTCCTCTCCTCCTCGCTCTCTCTCCTCCCTCACCCACAATGTCCTTCCATGCCTCTCCTCCCTCTTCCTCCTCATTCCTCTCCCCTCCCTCATTTGCTCCTCCCTGCAGTCCTCGCTTCTCCCCCCCACCCTCCTTCTCCTCCCTTCCTCATTCCTCTCCTCCCTCCTCTTCCTCATTCCTCTGCTCCTCCCTCCGCTCTCCCCCTTCCTTCAGGAGCTCAGCCAAGGACATCTTAGCTACGCTCCCAGGGGCTTTGGGCTCAGTGTGTGGTTTGGATCGGAGCGCTCCGGCACTACTCCGACTGGACCAGTAAACAGGTTTCAACCAAAGCCCAGGACGTGCTGGTGGGCAGCCATTTTGTCTGTTTACTGTATTATCTCACCCTCCCCCGATGCCGAGCAGACTGCCGGCATATTAGCTGCCTCTCTGTAGAGAAGCCACGAGAAAGTTGAACTAAGCGGCGTTCCTGGCCCTGGTTGCCCTGTTATCAAAGGTAGGACAGGAAGTCCTGGAAATCAATACACTTCCTGTTAACTAGATCCCATGGAGAGGAGTGACGGAGGGTGGTTCAAAGAAAGCAGTAACCTCTGTGCTATAAGCTACTGGACAGACATTTTCCTCATCAAACCTGGGGAGCTGTAGAGAGAGACGTCTCACCTGTTTCAGAACCTCCACTGAAACCAAACAGAACATAAAATCTATGGCCAAGTCCCTGCGCTCCAATAGGTAGTCTTTATCCCGGTGTTCATCTCTGGAGAGAGAAAGAGACAGAGATTACACACCGAAAACAAGGGTTTGCAGCAGGTTTGATGAGGAATACGTATGATGAAAACAGGAAGTGAATTATGACAAAAACAGGAAATGCCATATCATGAGAACAGGAAGTAAATGATGATGAGCACAGAAGTGACTGATGATGAGAACAGGAAGTGAAGGATCTGGGGTCAGTACCCTTTGGACTTGGTGCTGGATCGAGGCCTGTACTCGTAGGACTCGTCCTCGGTGCCGCTCTGCCGTCTGTACCAGTCGAAGAGCGTGCGCAGCAGGGAGGGCAGACAGTGTTCCGCTATGGAGCTCATAGAGCTTATTAACTGGAAGGAAACAGGACAGCTATCACCACATGCTAGCCACCGGGCTGCTCACATCTCACTCCTTAGATGACCAATGCAATTCCCATGAGGAACGAGATCCCATCCCGACTGCGAGGTCCCGCCCCAAGAGCGAGATCTCATCCCAAGAGCGAGATCATGTCTAGAACGTGATCTCATCTAAAGAGCGAGTTCTTGTCTAAAAGGAGATCCTGTCTAAAGAGTGAGATCCCGTCTAGAACGAGATCTCATCTAAAGAGCGAGTTCCCATCTAAAGAGAGAGTTCCCGTCTAAAGAGAGAGTTCCCGTCCCGAGAACGAGATCTCGTCCCGAGTGCGAGATCCTGTATAGATCTCTTATAGAGAGATCAGTGACAGCGGTGGTGACCTCGTCTAGAGGGGACATACAGGCGATATTGATTATTTATTAGCAAGGTTGTTGAGCACAGCGTGGTGTTGCTATCCTATCGAACGATGTCGAGCACACACGCCCTACAAAGCCCACCAACTTATATGGGCTCATCAGCACTTTGATGACATCAATGGAAAAGGCTTCAGACTATAAATGATTAGAGTCCAGACTGTAAAACAACCTGCTCAGAGCAACATATTCAAAGGCTCACTTAATCACTTGCATGTTAAATGTGTTCAAATTAGTTCCTGCTTAATGACACTATATCATAGTGTCGAACGATGCGATTAGGAGACTTTGACCATCTACGTTCTTTGTGTTGGTTTGGGAACAGAATGGTTCATAGTGTAGTCCTAACCGTGTAGTGGGTGCATCATATGGAATGAACACATCTGACGTTGTCGTGGGTACACAAGGGGCTTGAGCATATCAGCCGTCCAACTTTGTGTCTAGGTGCTTCTGTATAAAGTGCACCGCCGGCTAGAAACTAGAGCACCAGGCTACCGTTGGATAAAGGGTATTTTAAGAAACCACGTACAAGATAACAGAAAACGTCATGCTTTTCTGCCCTGTGCCTGCGATCAATCGTCAACAATCAACAATGCACTTATACAATCAAAGATGATGTAATTATGCATAAAGTAATCATAAAGTAGGTCCGTCCATGTGTATATAGGAGTGTGTGTGTGTGTGAGAGCCAGTGCAGTGTCGCTGGATGATGGATGAGAGGCAGCAGAGTTATGTAAGGTGTTGCCGTGGGGACGGACCGGAGCCCCCAGCGCTGACTTACTGCAGAGGATGACACAGCGATTCTACTGCCCCCCCCCCTCTCGCTCTCTCTTTATGGCCTCTACCTCTCTCTCTTAGTCACTCACAATAGCGACAGCTGGATCTATAGCAGTGGATCCTGCTTGCCTTTGTGTAGCGCTGGACAAAGCACTCTGCAGCAGTCAGGCCTATTGTTTAAAAGTGTCCACCGGGCCAGATACGGGCCACCGGTGGGCCAACACCATCAATATACATGGTCACAACTTTTTACAGAAGGCAGGAGCCAACGCCATTGGTCCCGGGGACTGCCTACAGCGGTGAGGAGACTTGATATTCAAAAACCCTGTGACCATAGTCCATAATGTGGTGATATAATGGGTTTAGCATTAACCACACAGTAGCCATTAGATATTCTGCGGAAGAGCTCTGTGGATATGCTGATGATGTATGATGCATGTAGAGGCATTCACAGTACTGGACTTTAGAATAATAACTACATTAGGACATTGGATAAGTTTAAACCTTTAAGACCAGGAAAACACAACATTCAAGACATATGGTTGGACAATAATTCAAATCTCACTCAATAGTTAATCACTGTATACAGACATCTGGCCAAGGCCTGTGAAAGGGAATGTATTTTGCATTGTAGTTCACGTCGCTGAGGAGGTCTCACCTGATCAAACTGTGCATCTTCTCCTCGCTGGAGGGACCGGGAGAGAGGCTTCTCCTGGGAGGATGAGACCAGGAGAGGAGGCCAGGAGAGAGGAGAGGAGGAGAAATGGGGAGGAAAGAGGGAATGAACCGAGCAAAGAGGAAGATGGAGGCACAGAGAGGACGGGAAAAGAGACGCAGCAGAGACAGTTAACAGTGTTAGAAATCCCAAGGAGGATGGACTCCTTGGGCATTATAAGCTGATCCCCGTAATATTTGCGATGATTATGCACATAAACCGGTAAGAGGTTCATTGTGTACTTCTCTGGTCTGGACTCACCAGCGGCTCGGCCATCACCACCTCGATCTTCTTCTCGGCCAGCACGGCAAACTCTGCGAACAGGCTCTTGATGACAAACTCCCCGGGCTTGAGCTCGGGGTCGATGATGATGCTGGACATGGCGTCGGTGCTGCGTTTCTCCCACGCCAGGGGAGTCACAGAGGAGGGAGCACGACGTTTACTCACACTGCTGTTGACCGGGGGCGAGGCTGTGGACGCACCAGAGAACACACGTTAGTTACACACCACGAAGGGACATTGTTGACCTCACCGGTCCAAAGATATTAACCAAACCGGTCCAAGGACATTAACCAAGCCGGTCCAAAGACATTAACCAAGCCGGTCCAAAGACATTAACCAAACCGGTCCAAGGACATTAACCAAGCCGGCCCAAAGTCTTCACAAAACAGGACGTATTTGATGAAATGCTTAAAAAAGCGGATTTTTTGTTCAATGGGAGAACTGTGGACTATCAAAAAATTTATATTTCAACCACTATATCAAAGTTGATCTGAGGTGAACAGCTCTTATTACGGCACAAGAAGCAAAAACAGTACCACCCGATCCACTTTAGATCTCATCTAATGCACTGTGTGTCTTACACACATATTACCTGAACTCATACCATTTCTCACTGGCATCCGGGCGATGCATTTATACAAAGAGACAGGAAAGACAGATACATGTCATTATGGAGCAGGATTGCTTAGGTAGAAATATGTAACTGGCTCTATCATAAAGAGCCAAGACAGTAGACCGGGATAGAGAGTTACTGAATAAAGAGCCAAGACAGTAGACCGGGATAGAGAGTTACTGAATAAAGAGCCAAGACAGTAGACCGGGATAGAGAGTTACTGAATAAAGAGCCAAGACAGTAGACCGGGATAGAGTGACTGAATAAAGACGGTGGCCTGGGATGGAATATGCATAACAGACCCTTGTAAACACACCGAATGTGCAAAGCACTACTAGCGTGTGCGCACACACACACACACACACACACACACACACACACACACACACCCCCCCCCCCCCCTTGTGGTGTTTACCAAGGCTAGCTGTGGGACATTCCCGGTCTGGTCACCTGGGAAACGTACCGGGGGAGCCCCTGCCTCTGTACATGTGGGACCCACAGTCAGTCAACAGCAATAACACACCCGGCCCTCTTCAGTGATAAAGAGCTCGTCATTATAAAGCACATGGTTTTTCTACCAATAAAACGACTCAACCTGCAGCCTGTGCTTCAGTGTCAACTAAATGTCGACAGAGGCACAAGACACGATGAATCCAATATGGTCTGCATTGATTTCAATGCAGTGTACACTTGATAAAATCTAGTCTACACTGAATTCAATAGAGTCTACACTAGATCCAATACAGTCCACACGCCACACTGGGTCTAATGTGGTGTATACTGAATTCAGTCTACACTGAATACATTCTAGCTGAGAGCTGTCACTGGACCTTTGGCCATTAACCACCTCCCGCCCTCTCTCTGTGCAACTTTGTTCTGTTTTCCTGGTCGCCAGAGAAACACAGCGTGTTCCTTCCAGAACTCTGAAACAATAGTCAGGGAGGGAGGAATGGGGAGAAAACGGATGACTTTTTCACAGGAAGTCAAGATGTTGACACCCAGCGCCTGCTAGGGAGACAGGCTGGGCCCGACACATAGAAGCAGGCAGCAAACAGTCACCACAAGTCCAACACACACACAGACAGGCAGTAAACACTCACATTTACAGTCTTACCTCAGTGTGTTGGACCTGGGTGTGTGGTAGTGTGCAATGTGAAAATGTGTTGTGTGTGCCATGTCAGCCATGACAGTGTGTGTTTTGACACAGTTAAGAATGTGTGTTATGTGTGACCGGGGGGGGTGTTGTAGTGGAAATGCTGTCCAGTAGCACAGAGAGGCTTTCAAACAGGTCCTCTTTGTTTACAGAGTTCCACAAACACCCTGATGATGATGTCACATAGCCAGCTCCCCACCACCAATAACTGGTCACTGTCCTGAACCCCCCCCCCCCCCCCCCCCCCCCCCCCCCCCCCCCCCCCTTTTTCCTCCCCCTCCCCCCCCCCCTCCCCCCCCC
>OOFB01036823.1:120252-131199 GCA_900323305.1 Trachyrincus murrayi
AACACATCACACACACATGCAGGGTAGGGTGTCCAAACTGAATGAGTCCTCTGCATTTTCCCATCCCTGCTGACCCTCCTCCAGGGACAGCCAGGGAGCAGTGGGCAGCCTCCAACACCGGCACCCAGGGACCAATTCCAGATGTTTGTCCTCATCTTCATCACTTCGGATTTTTGCATGTTTTTAGATGGGGTTCATTTTATAGGAGGAGACCCAAGTGAGCACGGGGAGAACATGCAAACTCCACACAGAAAGGCCCAGGAGATAACCCACCTGGGCACCCGAGAATCAACAGCGCCCCAGGTGAGAATTGAACCGAGGACCTTCTTGCTGTGAGGCAGCAGTGCAAGCACTGCACCACCGTGCCACATTGCACTGCTTCGATGGGTCATCTGCAGCACAGTACAATAAACAACATCAATCAAAAGACATTATTTTTTGCAATATTTATTATTATTTATTGCATATACAATGTGCAATGTAAAACATGATGCATAGGGATATATGACTGGAGGAAACAGCAACTCTCCTCTTCCCTCTTCATGGCTGTAAATCAAAAGGGAAAATATTAAGCAACAAACAGTATATTTGTGTGTGTGTGTGTTTCAAGTTTCAAGTTTCAAGTTTATTCATGTCATGTGCATTAATAGAGCAACGAGCAGCAGTCATTAATGGTAAGTTAGAGTACCTCTAACTTGACTCTTTTTCTGCAGTGGTAGCTGGAGCTTGTTTTTTGCATTCATCACACACATGGTGGCAGTGTCTGTCGGATTGAGATGGGATTACAACCATTTCAAAACCTTTTCAAAAATAACTTCAGGACTAGTGGTCCTGCGTTGCTCAATTGGTAGAGCATGGCATTAACACTGCCAGGGTTCAGGGTTCAATTTCCACTCGGGCCACCCATCCTATGAATGTATGCGCTCACGGCATTGTAAGACACGTTGGATAAAAGCATTGACTAAATGGCATATATGTTCTTCATAGACTATACTCGACTTTCATATTCTATTCCAGAAGTGTACTAATATGTCTGCTATGGACCATGTGTAGCATTTCTACTCTCATGTCGTTTCTTATGAACTACACAATACACCCTGCTGTGACCAGCCTTTGATTTTTTACGACTCCCTAAAGAAGAATAAGCCAATACGGTGAGTGCATACATGACCCCAGTGGGAATCGAACCCCGAACCCTGGCAGTGTTAATGCCATCATGCTTGACCAATTCAGCTACGCATGACCATAACTGGGCTACACAGAAACCCCAAGAGGTAAGATAAACTACTTTTTTGTATTAATTATCACTTCTGTGTGTTTTTATACTACGTAGATGACCCCCAATTACATGTTATACCGTGTTATAATGGTTATACTGCACCATTTTTTAATGAAGCACTTTGACTTTAACTTTTTACTTTTTGATCACCTCACCTGTGCTTGGGCCCCCAGCCAGGGCCGAAGCCTTTTCCCCCAGGTCCAGGGCCGACCTCAAGGCCAAGCTGCTGGAACTTGCTTCGGCAGGTGCCCACGTAGGATGCCTTCCCCACGGCGAAGCCCAGGATTCCAGCCACTTGAGACGAGAATAAAGACTTTGGAATCATCGCTCGGCATTTGATTACTTACTCACATTCACACTTTCTTCATCACATTTAGTAACCTTGCCATACCATTAGTAATAATTTTACAAGGGTGTTTGATACAATTGATGTCTACAAAGTAATTATTCAAAAAGAATATGTTCCACTGATTATTTTTACTATTTTCTTTTTTTAACAATGCATACAGAGATAGCCAATCTTGACATAGTGCTTTTTACACAATTAACTTCATACTTTATAACCTTACTGTGGGTATGAATGTTGTATTACTCCATTATAAAGATGAGATGATGTAATATAATGAATTCATGGTTTTATTATCTAACAGTATGTTGAGTCACTAACAGATGTCCTTCTAGACAACGTGTTACCAGCGTTTCCATGGGATTCACCCGATCAACCCCAGTACACACACCAGCTAGTTTTGGAAAAGGACCAAATCTTTTTGATGCTTTCCAAATCCCTGAATAAAAGGAGCATAGATACAATTAGTGTGTTATTCTTATTGTTAATATTGTAACTGGCCAGTGATAGTATGACAGTGATGTTGGTGCCTTACCGTTGTAGATGAGGACGCCGGTTATGGTCATGCTCGTCACAGAATACGGAAGAGCTGAAGCAAAATTAACAGTATTATAAGTTCAGTTTCACACGCTTTAGCACTTATGCGCTCCAGATAGTGTAGTAGTGGCTGTGGCGTTCCGGTCCCAACTCCCAGCCGAAAGGTTCTGGGTTTGATTCACAATGGCTGCCGCCTACATGTAGTCATTCTTGGGAAAGATGCCCTAACCCCTACCTAATCCTTCATGACATGGAACTCAAGTCGCTTTGGATAAAAAATGTCTGCTAAAAGACTAAATAATAGTAAAATAGTAATGACAAAAAGGGTCATTCATGACCGGGAAAGCACCTCGCTTCGAAGTTGAAATAGTTGTGAAGTTAACATCGGTGTTTAGACGAGAATATTGTACTATCATCCATCAGGACCACTCTCTGTCAGTTTGAAAGAGCGCCGCTCTGTTTGAAAGCCAGATTGGCCCGTTTGTGTGGTTTACTAAACTTTCTTCTTTACTGCCACCAAGATAGCACCAGCTGGTATCAGCCAAACACAGGCAAAGTTCAATAACTTATGCCAACCAATGAGGTGGGAGAGAGAAAACAATGGGCATGTAGATCCATTTTACAACAGCAACAAAAGCATAAAACAGTACTGTAATAAGTACCATATTAGGGAATAGTAACACCTGTTGTGCATATTACACTCAAGAATAAAGTTGTGGAGGACATAGACAGGCCATAGGTCTGAACCTTTCTAACCACAGTAAAAGACCAGTAAAGAAGGCGTAGTGCTGTCATTACTGCTAACACCAGTGGCTCAGCAGAGGGAGGGATCAGGCTCAATCTCAGCCAGCAGAATGTAAATAAAAAACACTGTTGATGATGAATGAGTCTCTATTAACACACCTTGGCTGATCACGCCCTGCACCTTACCCCAGAAGAGAAGATTTTAAGGTGTGTGAAGTGTGTTTCAATGGATCCCATGAAATATTTACAAATCGTTTACCTCGGTACCAGAAGCTCTCCTCGCTGCATTCCTTCCAGACCTTCCTCAGCTCTTCTCGGTGGATGTGGGCATCTCCGAGCGGACACTGGAAAGCGAGGTCAGAACAGGTCAGAACATTGCAGGGAACCATCTTCAGTACATATCACATGCTCTGTTTGGTTCTGGTTCCGTTAAATCACCTTTCTCCAATCCCCCTTTGTACCGGAACCAGCAGCAACCTCCTGGTTCGTCTTTTCTTCAGAGGCCATGGTGGGAAGCGATCGGATCGAGGCTTTGTGTGATCTTGTTTTGGAGATATATGGCTCGTTCAGGAAGCAACTTCTACTGCTACTCCGTCACCCCTCCCCTTCCCGCCTATCACGACTACTTTCTCCTCCTATTTCAACTTTGACTCCACCCATGGTATGTAATGTAAACAAACCACGGATCATGTCTAATGGGGCTGGTAACACATAACATAAAACAGCGGCCCGACATCCTCCTGCCCGGTCCCTCTCATCATATGGCTTACTAGAAAAAAGAAAACAAGTTGAGCATTAGGCCCGAAAAAGTTACAAAGTATATTGTAGAGGAAATTGTTTGTTTCCCCATAGTGTTGTTTCAAGATGCATGAGGACATATATGGACAGGCGAAGACCCGGGCACACCTCTCCACACTTTCTAGAATCAAATGCTTTGATTAAGATGATCAGCTTCGGGTGCATCTGGTAAATGAAGACAAATTGTCTTTTATAAATAGTTACATCTTGTGTATATTATGTGTATGTATATATTGTAGACATTCCTATAGACAAGATGGTGCTACAATTCCTGCTTCCCCGCTGTTCCTGGTGACAACTCAAAAGTCCATGCATGAACACATTACGTCATGATGCATTTTAGGGAAGGTAAGGATTGGAACTAAATATCTTTAAGCTAAACATCTCTGCTGTTACATATTTTAACCACTAGATGTCATTAAGTGGACGAGCGCAGGGATTCACTTTCAGGTAGAATAAATACAATAGAGAAGGACGGTCATTAGAATAGTTTATAGAGTTTGACGTTCTTGTAACAAATCTATTGTTTAATGAGCTAAAACTATTATGGCCTAACTAGACAGGAGCTGGTGGATGCTTTGCCCCCCCAATTCGACCACAGTGGGTCAAGAGCTGTTATAGCTTTGGTTTGATTAAAAGTAGACCTACCTTTCCGATAATGTCCTCAATATTATTTTATAATTCCTAAAGATACTAAATATAAGGGAATAGAAATGTGACGTCATTCTACGAGGAAAAATACTCAAGAGTAGGTGGTTTAAAAGGGTGTAAAGTTATGTATTAGCAGTGGCTACTGCGACCCTAACCCGAAAAAAACATTGTATACAGAAATTGAGGCAGAGGGACGTCGACTTGGTATCAGCTTGTTGGCTGGATGAATGCGGAGGCCAGATTGTGATGGACACAAGAGGCAGTAGCCAAACCATGGGGGCCAAACTCCCCCACTTCCCTCCTGGCTGACATTACAAATCAACCCAAACAGTGGCTCCACACGGTAAGATCATTGTGACTGAATTAGCCAATAACAATGTGTCGTGGGCTGGTGTTTCTGCTTACACGAGGAAACGCTGCTTTCTGACAGATGCATACAAGTTCACTCACCAATGAATGGTTGCAGTGGGACAGCCTCTTTGGGTATGCCGACCTGTCAGATTACTTCATGGGAGGGCTGATTTTCTTTGTCTACCTCCTCTTTACAGGACACGTCCGCCAGCCAATCGGAGGACAGTGAGGGAGGGCCCAGAAGGCTGTTTTTCCACTCTAAATCGACGAGGGGCGCGGCTACGACTGATTTGTCCCGCCCACTGGCCGGTCTGCGGACTTCCCACAGACAGTTGTATGTTTCATAAAAATGCACTCTGATGCGGCAAGTAAGTAGTAACGTTACAATGTCTTTTGATAGCGATCATTTTGCACGCAGTGGGGGTACAGCGTTTATCCCACACAGCTTGCCAGCTGCTTTGCGTTCCCACGTATTTTGTGTTTCTGTGCAAGCGGATAACGGACGGATTCTGTACTGTCCTCTTTGTATTTTCAGTGTTGTCCTGGGGCCGACAACAAAGAACAATAGTGTGATTTGAGGTTGCCTTGATTGTGCAAGGGGCATAGCTTGTCTTTCCGAAGTACATGTTTCATGTAACATTCGCAATGTCCAGTTGAACACAGCTTGCGTGAGTTAAATGTGTCAATATCTGCGGCCATGATCGATGCAGTCATTTGATTAATTGATACTGTATGCGTCAGATGAAACTTCGTAACTACCAAAATGCCAGTGGATATCGGTCGAGTCCCCCAGTCAGCTGCGGAAAATAGGCGATAATGAAAATTGTGACGCAGTTGTGTATAACATCTTTAAATGTCTACTGCAGCATTAGTGCTGCTTTCCACGCCACTGTGCATCACATGGCACTAAAGGTCGTTGCAATACATATATGTCATGCAGTGCACAATGTTGCATTTTTCTGAAACACTGCAAAATGCATTCAATCAGTTGATGTGAGTGTTAGTGGGGAGAGGGGTTGTGAATGAAATAATTATTTTTGTCAGACTTGGGGCTTGTAGTTTTTATTCGTCAGTCGGCGCTTAGTGTTTACGGCCTCTTTTAAAGGAAATGAACTACAACGCCCATAGCCCCAACTCTCCAGATACTTTGTAAACTCTTTGCAAGTTGAGCGTCCGCACTGCTATTTTAGGTATGCAGCTAGCGCTGTGAAGTCAGCGGTGTCTTTATTTGTCTTCGGTTGACCCGTAAGAACCAATGCTGCTATTATGGTTTACCGATGTTTGATCACATATGATTAGATGACAAAATAGTACAAGGCGATTAGGTAGCTTGTCTGAGCAAAAAGCTGGCTTGGCGTATATTTCGAAGGGAGCGGACATACCTTACATTTTATTTTTCTACACATTTAACACTTGAATATGAGGGACTGTTGTAATGTGCCCGTTGTACATTGTGGTAGTTGA
Organism: Trachyrincus murrayi; assembly: GCA_900323305.1. NCBI lineage: Eukaryota > Metazoa > Chordata > Actinopteri > Gadiformes > Macrouridae > Trachyrincus > Trachyrincus murrayi. The sequence goes on from OOFB01036823.1 coordinate 126,423, forward strand.
CGGGAAAACTCTCTATACGTCTTGACAGAGGGTTAGATAGCTCTAACGAGAGATAGACGTATAGCTTCACTGTAACAGAATTTGCTCAATGCCAATGGATGTCATGGACTCACGACGGCGCTGTCTGTTTTGTTTTTTGTTTTTATTTTAGATTTTCAGCTGAACTCCCATTTGTCTACACTGGCCAGCATCCATAAGATCTACCACACCCTACACAAGCTGGTAAACATTGCTTTTCTGTCGTGTGTGTGTGTGTGTGTGTGTGTGTGTGTGTGTGTGTGTGTGTGTGTGTGTGTGTGTGTGTGTGTGTGTGTGTGTGTGTGTGTAAGGGGCCATGCATGCGTGTACCATCAAATGTGTTTGTGTATCACTCCTTTAGAACCTGACTGAGGACATTGGACAGGAAAGCCACCAACCAGGTAATAAGCTAGTCCCCTATGCTATTACTCTTCTATGACATGTATCATGGTTAGCTGAACATGCTACATGGCTTTACCTTTTCCATGGCATGTATCATGGTTAGCCGAACATGCTACATGGCTTTACCTCCTCTATGATATTTATCATGGCTAGCTCAACATGCTACATGGTTTTACCTTTTCCATGGTGTTCATCATGGTTAGCTGAACATGCTGCACACTACGACTCTCTTCCCCTAGTGTGTTGTCCCCGAGCCATGCCTCCCAGGAAGAAAAGAAGACCATCTTCTGGTGAGGACATGTCTGCCAAGAAGAGTCGACAGGACAGGTAGGACCCGCGGCCCAGAAACTACCAGTACCTCACCTACTACACCCCACCTCCAATTGTTACCTACATACTATAACCCCACCCACAACCATGACTACACCACCACTTCACGCTCACATGCCCTACCTCCTATAAAACCAGCCGTACACCGCCTATTGAATCTCACACACACACACACTACCTGCTATACCCCACCTACACCACCACCTAAAGCTCACATACACTACCTCCTCTACCCCACCCATAACCCGGGCTACACCCCCACCTATAGCCATGCCTACAGTCTAATTTGCCTAATTAGTAGTGACTGATTGAAATGATGGTAAGCCCTGGGTGGTTGGGCGCGTGACGAACATGTACTCTGTCATGCAGTGTTTTCAGGAAGCAAGAGTCTCCCCAGATCCGCGAGGAGGAGCTGTTCTCCAGCAAGAGGTGTCTGGAATGGTTCTATGAATACGCAGGTACAGTTTTTGCGTCACAGCGGCATACATGGCTTCTTCCTGTCTTATCACAGTATGCTGGTATTTGTGTTTATTACATGTGATAAACTACATACTTGACATGATATGATTTCTTTGAAACCATACAAGGGAATTGTCATGTTTTGATCTATTCTTTGGGGACTTGTGTGGGGATAATCAGGAGGCAGGATAGTGTACTTGATAGGGTGTTCCACTCCCAGCCGAAAGGTACTGGGTTCCATCCCCATGTGCCCCCAGCCTAACCTGTGCACTTTTGCTTTTTTTTACGTAGATGGCGCGTGCCTTGTCTTCAGTGATTTCATTGCTCAGAACTACCCTGTTTTTTTATTGTGAATTTGATAAATAAAAAATATCTTCTTGAATCTAACCTGTAGGCCTTCCTTGAGCAAGATGTCCCCAATGACAAGTATCTGAGATCACTGCAAGTAGTTTGGCGAAAAGCTACCTAACTAAATGGTAATAATGGTACTAATGCCGGTGGTTTGTGGAACAGGCTGTGATGACGTGGTGGGCCCAGAGGGTATGGAGAAGTTCTGCGAGGACATCGGAGTGGAACCAGAGAATGTAAGGAGTCCCGCTGGTCCGTCCATGACAGTCAGCTTTAAAGTCACATGACTTTAAAGGGCCCCTATTTAACCACCAGATGTGAGGTAGATTAGCCATTACAAAGTCTATCCATTTGTGTCCACTCTGAGGTATGACGGACAGATCTTCAGCCTACCAGTCGATGCAGTCTACCAACCAACTCCTTCCAGCCGGTTTCACATTGTGATGTCACAAATGGATAGATTTTAAAAAGACTTGTAACGACTCATCAACACGACACCTGGTGGTAAAATAGGGGGCCTTTAAGTATAGTGGTAGGGTTGTACGTTTTAAGCTAAATTACCGGTTACTACCTAGCCTTGCAGTGTAGGTTCCAATCTAGTCATTCCCCCTGTTCTCTTTTCAGTCCCCTACATGCATCCAGCAGTGTGTCCCCTACATGCATCCAGCAGTGTGTCCCCTACATGCATCCAGCAGTGTGTCCCCTACATGCATCCAGCAGTGGCGCAGCACCGCCGCTGGAATAGTAGCGCTGCATCAGCCATGAAAAAAATAACAACTTTTTTTTTAAATTAAGATTTATGCTGGGTGCCCCAAATGCTATTTGTTTTACTTAAAAACATATATATCATAGGTCCCCCCCTACTGCACCCCCCTCAATTGTTACATTGTCATTATTGTCATTGGAGAAATACTGTGGAAAAATACTGACAGCAAAATAGTCTTCTGCTATAGAGGAATAAAAAATGCATGATGATACTGTAGGTGGCGTTAGCTCATGAATGACTTTAGACAAAAAAAAGTAACACAACAAGTGACTTAATAATAGAAAGTAGCCTACATATTTGATTGTGTAGAACAGAAGCAACAGTATTATGAAACCCAGACAGTGGGATGGCTACAAATTGAAAACCATATTTGCGCTGACATTAATGCAAAACAAGAAAATGGCTTGCGCACATAGTGTGCTCGCATGCTATTGGTTGTTATGTTATGTTGTTATACCATTTTTGTTGGAATGCACCAGAGACCTACTGGAATCACTGATCACACTAAAACCTCTCTGCACCTGTGCACATCAGCACTGTGCACATACACATCAGCACTGTGTGCATGCGCACATCAGTACCGTGCAGCCACACATCAACACAGTGCACCTCACACACACCTCAGCACCGATGCTGGAAAAATCTTAAGGGAAATGCAGATTTTCATCCCAAGTTGTCATATATCTCCCCCTGTCTCAGTCAATCACACAGCCCTGTTTGTTTTCCAGGTGGTCATGTTGGTTTTGGCCTGGAGGCTGGATGCTCAGAGCATGGGGTACTTCACCCTCCAGGAGTGGCTGAAAGGAATGGGCTCACTGCAGTAAGTGCCTCCCCCTCTCCTGTCTGTCTGTCCCATGGGTGTCTATGTCTCTATGCTACGTGGCCACGAGCTAAGCCTGGTTCTCTTCTGTCGTCTGCCATGAGGTGTGACTCCACGGAGAGCCTAAGGAACTCTCTAGACCACCTGAGGTCAGTGCTGAACGACACCACCAGCTTTAAGCTCATCTACAGATACGCCTTCGACTTCGCACGGGTGAGTTCGAGAGATCCTGTCCTACATGTGATGCTATATATCATATATTGATCGCTAATCTAATAAGGTGCCTAATAAGGTGCCAATAAGTTTTGTTTAGTGCCGTTTGCTTTCTTTCCTCAAGTCAAAATAATGTTGTAATTTAGCAAATGAAAATAAAGATTGATAATCAAATGATCAATTAATACATCGGGTTTAATTTAAGGTACTCTGTCACTTCCGATCATATTCAGCCCAGCCAATCGTCAGTCAGTGATGTGAACAGTGTAATTCTACGCAGCCATGGGGCTCTGGATATTTCCATACCATACATAAAAAAGCTATGGTGGTACACTTTATCACCCAGCCAAACTTAAAACTTTCATCACGGCATGAACCAAAAGAATACAGTAGTAACATGGCTTTGCTAACTAACGCCTCTGTGGTCTGGCTATATGTTTACACACTTAGCAGTACATTCAGAAATTCAAAAATGATCTTTCCAAGATAGAGCTTATCATGTTCACAGCCTGTTTTTGTTGACACAACCTGCCTTGGCTGTGATAGGTGCGAAGCCTGTTACGTTCAGGAGAACCTATCAGCCATTCTCACTATGAGACAAACATGTGCATGTGTTAACAGTTCCCCATTATGCAGCGAGGTTGTGATATGAATGTGGAGCGTAATGTAGGAGCTAGCGGTGTTGTGATTGGTTGAATGTGAGGTGTATGTATGAGCTAGGGGGGCTGTGATTGGTTGAATGCGAGGTGTATGTAGGAGCTATGGGTGCTGTGATTGGTTGAGTGCGAGGTGTATACAGTAGCTAGGGTGATTGTTTTACTGTAGTGTTGAATGCAAGGTGTATGTAAATACTATGTATACAGGATATGTATGTTACACTGAATTGTTCCTCAGTTGACTAACTGTTTTCATCAAAAGCTAATTCCAATATATCTACCAGAACAAACCTCAAAATAACAAATATCCTTTTGATTTATTCTAATGAACCTTTCGATCTATGACTAGTAGGCATTGTGGTTTTAAGACACATTATTTTTTATTACAGGAAAAAGATCAGAGAAGTTTGGACTTGAACACAGCCAAGTGCATGCTGGGACTTCTCCTGGGAAAGACGTGGCCCCTGTTCCCTGTGTTTAATCAGTTTCTAGAGGTAAGGGCCTTGAAACGTATTCAAGTGCCCCCAGAAGCATTTCTCCATGCATCATACACCAGTTCATGTAGGGTTCTAATGGGTTGTTGTGTGTGTGTGTGTGTGTGTGTGTGTGTGTGTGTGTGTGTGTGTGTGTGTGTGTGTGTGTGTGTGTGTGTGTGTGTGTGTGTGTGTGTGTGTGTGTGTGTGTGTGTGTGTGTGTGTGTGTGTGTGTGTGTGTATCTATGTTTTAACCGCCAACGTCGTCTTACGGCATCAAACCAAATTCTAT
>OOFB01036826.1:26418-36656 GCA_900323305.1 Trachyrincus murrayi
CACAAAGGCAAACCTAAGCAAAAGCTAAGTCCTGAGCACATACTGAAGTTGTAACGTGAATAGAACAATGTATATTTATATATATTATATTATATATTATTATCTGTTCGCGGTTTACTTTTCGTTGCATTCGTTGCAGAAAACCCAGTTTACAGCTCAGTTTCACAGCTATAAATTCAATTGTTGCTTGCAGTGGGGGAAGCGGAGGTTTACATTTACATTTACGTACAGAGAATTTTGACGCGTTGCGTCGCGGCGATGTCTCGCAGAAAATACATGGAAAGTATAATTTGCTCAGAGTCCGGAGACAGTTGTGGTTCGGTCCGCATCCGGACCGGAGTCCGGGGTTTGAGGACCCCTGCTATAGACAGAAACTGTTAACTCATATGACATGCTGTTGAGTGTCATAGACTATAGACAGACACTGTTAACTCATATGACATGCTGTTGGGTGTCATAGACTATAGACACTTTATAGACTATAGACTATAGACTATAAAACACTTTGACTTTGACTTGATAGACACACTGTTAACTCATATGACATGCTGTTGAGTGATAGACTATAGACAGAAACTGTTAACTCATATGACATGCTGTTGAGTGATAGACTATAGACAGACACTGTTAACTCATATGACATGCTGTTGAGTGTCATAGACTATAGACAGACACTGTTAACTCATATGACATGCTGTTGAGTGATAGACTATAGACAGACACTGTTAACTCATATGACATGCTGTTGAGTGTCATAGACTATAGACACTTTATAGCTATAGACTATAAAACACTTTGACTTTGACTTGATAGACACACTGTTAACTCATATGACATGCTGTTGAGTGATAGACTATAGACAGACACTGTTAACTCATATGACATGCTGTTGAGTGATAGACTATAGACAGACACTGTTAACTCATATGACATGCTGTTGAGTGATAGACTATAGACAGACACTGTTAACTCATATGACATGCTGTTGAGTGATAGACTATAGACAGACACTGTTAACTCATATGACATGCTGTTGAGTCTCAGGTTTCATGTTGGTGATAATCATGTGATACTTATTTGAATACTTAACGACACTCAGTAGACATTCATTTGACATATTATGGATATTCTATCGATATGCAACTCAAAGTCACGTGAAACTAATGAAAATATGTAGAAATGAAGTTGATAGCACTTACAAAACCTCACAAGAATCTCCCCTGACACAAATGAGACATGTAACATGATATTTAACTGAAACATGACTGAAGATGGATTGTTTCTATTCACTTGACATGTTGATTATATAACAAAATTCAGTTAATAGTCAGATAACACTAAATAGAATATATGTGGATATGTTCTTGATAACCTTATCGAGTGTCAACTTGTGTTGACATGTCAAGTGAGCAACACGAGCAGTTTTTTTTAACATAATCATTAGTCAAAGCCAGAAATAGGAATCATTTGGCCAAACAACATTGTTTTTTTTGCTTTGGCCAACCGTCTGGACAAAATTCTAGATTTGAGGATTTTGGTGAATGCGAGAAGTGCTCTTAAAGCGCTTGTATGAAGCACAAATCTGTGCGTACTTTGCAAAAGTCTTAAAAATATGACTTACTACTTATTACTTATTAAGAGTTTGACTGCAAAACACCAGAAGAGTGAATACTCTGGCACATGCGCACAAAGCGGGGCATTGAAAATATCTTGTGTTTTCCAGTCAAACGTGACTTAATTAATTTACTTTTAAGACTCTTAAAAGTTGACTCCCTGCAACATTACTGCCAAAAAGAAAAAGTTGTGCACTCGTAGTTTAAGCCAGCTGTAAAATGATGTGCCTTTGGAAAAACACACGTTTGTACACAATTTCTCACAACTGTTTTGCAAATGCACAAAATATTTTTACAAGTACACAATTGTTTTACAAATACAAACTTAATGGCATTAAAATAAGCCCATACATGAGTACGAGGGTATAACTCCCACTAGCCAAGCTTGTGATGAGTTATTGTTTGTAGCCTGGGGCTTGAGAACATATGGGTGAACACTTAGCCCTGGGCCAGCAGAAATGTGTGTGAACGTTAGCCTGGGGTAGCAGTGAACAGTGTGAAAGCCCCTAATGTGCATCACCAATAACTTACAATACTAACAATCTTATTCTCTTTTAGAGACCACCTTGTTCCTTGAGCTGTTCCATCCACTCATCCACCCACCCACCCATCCTCCAAACATATCCCAACTTAATAAAAGCTGATTGACTGCTGAGTGAAGTCGCCTGGCTTGTTAGTGCAGCGTCTCTAGAAGAGCTTGTTGTAAAGGATTCTCCTCTTGGACACCTCGTTATGACACCTTTATCAAGATGACATATTCAGCGAGGAATTGAGCGTGGCCCAGCAGCCCCCAGGGACCACCGGTGTATGATAATGTGTGGAAATAGCGGGCACAGGATCATTAATCTCAATTAAAGCTCCTCTACTGAGGACAGTGAATAAAAGGGAGAGTGCATCATTTCTATAATATTCCTGACTGGCTGAGATCACATTCAATTATTGATTGAGTTGCTAATTAGCTTCTTTAATTAGCTGTGAGATGTTAAAGGTGCTTGTAGATGAACTCGCTTTGAGGAGGCCGTCCGCTTTATTGTGTGTGTGTGTCTTTGGCTGCACATATGTGTGGCTGCGTGCGCGTGTGCACTGAATGTGTGCAATTTTTGTTTCTTTTGTTTCTCAGGTAAACCTTTCACGTTGGTTAAGTTAGTTAACAAAACAATCAAGAATCTGGCAACCACTGTGTGGGTAGTACTGCGTTACATTCTGAGGTTAGGATTGAGAATCAAATTAATTGAAAGTGATGATTTCCAGTCAGTGGGGTTGACTGGAAGACTGGAGGAGTTGAAATCTTTTAAATTCTTTAAAAAGGTCAACTTCTCCGCATCCACAGTTTTAAAGTAATTGAGTATGACAGTAATGCAACAAAGTCCTGGTATAGTTATCTCTATGACCACGAGGTGGCAGTGTATGACCAGGAATCCATAGGCATCCATCTCTCAGTCTCCATCTTCCTCCCAGCATCTATTCGCGCTCTAGTGCATGTAGTCTCTTTATCTTTTAATTTGAACCAAACACGTACATTCATCAAACATTAACAATAACGATTGAATTTTTTCAATTACAGAACTAAGACCAAACTAAGACCGTATCTTGGATAACAGATAATCAAACACAAAAGGGAAAACTATTGATCTACTGTACAAATAAAGCCATAAATGTCATCCACATAGCAGATTTAGAGGATGAAAAGCAACCTTTTCCAATACTGCAAGTGGCCAAAAAAACATTCACTGCTCGCCAAATAAGCAAGTCTACCATGACAAGCACCATCCACTTATTCTATTGAACAAGTGTTACAAAATGTCTGTACGTTCGCACAACTCAACAGGATAAATCCTCGGAAATGCAGCCCAAGCAGCAGCATTCAGCGTTCAAAAATAACATTTTGTAGTTGGTAGCTGGTTCCCTTGAGAAGACGCCCATAAAAAAAAGAAAAAGTCATGCAATCCCTTTCAGAACACTGCACTACACAGGAGCCATTGAGCATGGCTGTCGGAGTCCCCTGTATTTCACGGAGAAACTGCCACTGCTTGCTGCACATTGTCCTCAGAGAATACTTTCCCCCACTCCGTGGAGCACGGTGTGCCAACATTACTCAGCCAAGTGCCGTTCTGTATGTCACAACAACCACAAGCACCTGCAGCAACACACACAGCATGACTGACTGATGTCAATTTTTTGTCAAGGTTCCCTCCACGTTCCAAAGTTGTATTCTCGGCAGTTTGAGAGATGTCTTGTTAGGATGTACTGAAGATAGGTCCTTCCCACGCTCTAGTTGTCGACCACTATAGCCAGTGCTTAGGCTGAAAGAAGGTCATGAGTTTTATCGTATTCATCCGGTGTACTGAAACGCAATGTACTCTCTCTCTTACTACCTATGAGCTGTGTACGTCAGTTAACAGTCCCCGGAGCAAGACAAACAATAACAACATTGACAAGAAGTATGGAGTTTTTGACAAAGCAATATCGAAAACATGGCAAATCCATGATATTTCTTCATTGAAGCCACTGCAGCGGTTTTGCATGAAGAGTCCGGGATGTTCTAGAAGTCCAACCGTCGTGAGTGCTAGAATCAGGACTGGGTGACCACTGGTGTCTTCTTGGTGACCTGTGTACTTGCTGGCCTCTATGTTGGTTGACACTTGGACACTATGGACACAAGACATACACTTAGTCACCCTGAACCCTGCTACTCGTCATATCATGTACACCATTGTATTGACCTCCTCCGATTAATGTTAACTCATTATTTTCTCAAATTAATTAATTTGTCATTATTCATAAATTGTTTTGTGTTTTCATTGTGGCATTTGCTTTATTTTTGACAATTATTTTTTTTATTTTCTCCGCACACACATTACTAAATGTTTTGTCGGGTCGTGGAAGGGGAACAAGATGAATAAAGTTTTGATGAAGCTGGCAAATAAAGTGATTCTATTCCAAGTGTTTACATTTTTCACTAAGAGACGTTCTAACTGGATTTCAGTGCTGACAAGGCAGGTTTTAAAATTAGGTTTAAAACCAGTCCACTCCCCAACTCCCTGCTTTCTAGATCTCTATCTCTCTTTCTTCCCCTCTTTTATGCTCTATGTAGCTCTTATATTTCCCTCTCATTCCCACAAATGTCTCTATTCCTCCATCGCTCTCCCATGTGCTCCAAGCGTCTCTCTAACAGAAACATTTTGTCGACTGCAGTTTTTTCATGAACATCTCTGCTGAACAGTCGGATCGGAATGTACTGTGACACGTGTGTCTGTGTCTGTGTGTTCTGTGACACACACATATGTGTGTGTGTGTGTGTTTAAAGATTATCCTGATACTTCCAGGATCCTCGCTGCTGGGCCCTTTCATAAATAAGCTCTGATTATCTGACAAAATGTTTGTGTGTGTGTGTGGGAGGGATGTTTAGTCTCATTATCTCCCATTACAATAAATAAAGTATAAGTATAATTTATCTCAACGGTGATAAACACCTCTTCACAAAAATATTACCGTGTCATCAAAACATTGTGCGTGTGTGTGCTACAATGATCGTTTATCTCCACGTGTGCATTTTTATTCATGCAGTTTTTGTACAATGTGTGTACATGCGTTTTGGTCCACCTATGTGTGTGTATATGTGTGCGTGTGCACGCCTTTTGGTTGGCCTGTGTGTTCAATCGTGTGGTGTGTGTGCGTGTGTGAGGAGAAGTAGAGAAGATGAGAAGATTTGATGAAAAATGGCAAACGTCAAAGCCCTTCATTAAATTGTCGTTTGTTCTAAACGGATGGAGTTTCTCTCTCATTCCCTCCCTTCCTCTTTAAAGGTTGGTCTCCCTCTCTCTCTCTTTCTGTATCATTATGTCTCATTTCACACTGCACATAAACAAAAACAATATATTTTGAATTTGTCATGAGTATATTGGTTCATGGTAGCTGAGCCGCTATCTTTGTTAGCTTCTCTACACATGCATGCGTTTGACCATCGCCTTTTACTCAGTGTTTTGCTTTCATCACGTCTTCTAGCTGTAAAATGTGAATAACATTTTATTTATAAAGAGAAATGTAATATAAACTAAAAGTAATCAAGCACCTTTGCATGCACTGTGTGAGACACAACACCTACTAAACAACCAACAAAACTGTGTGAGTGTAAGTATTTACACCCTATTGTTACGGTGCGTTCTAGAACCCCAATGCGGAACACACGAGGAGACGTCGGATATACAATACAATATATATATGTCGTATATACTGATACAGCAGGTAGAATAGGGTAACCGGGGCGGGACCGGTAGACAGGCAGGGAATCGGCAACAGACGGGGTAGTCAGGCAGGCAGGAGATCGGCAACAGGCAAGGTAATCAGACAAGCAGGTAACAGAGTGAGTAGGGTCAAGGTATACTACGTTCTGGCAGAGAGTAACAGAAAGGCTGGTGTATAAATACTCTCCTTGATTTGTTGATGAGCCACAGGTGTGTGAATGTTGAATAGGGGAGTGACAGGGGACTGATGTCATCGGGGAGGAGCTGGAGACTACTGCCACTAGGTGGCGGAAGTTGACGGCCTAACACCTATACTATTCTCATAGTATATTGTTGCCAATTCATTAAATAGTAAGCACCTAAACATGGACATTGAGTCCATACACACACTCTCACAGGATGGGATATTGACCAACCTACTCCCTGATCAACGATCAATTGAGTAAATTAAACAGCAATCCAAGGGATTAAAGGCCAATACATGCTCAGGTGACAGCAGCACGTAAGCAACACAACTGTCTGCAACTCAATGCAACATGGTTGCAGAGCCCTGTCGCGTACATGTCGCTCAAATCAAAGGCACGACTGCAACCCAGCGTCCACCTAGGTGCTGCGGGTCGGATTGATGAATTTGTGAATTGACGAGCGGGGCTGCATGCACCTCTCAGTTGCAGGCTACAGCTAACCTAGCTTATGCCCATATGTTTGATTCTAATAAACATTGAAATCTTGTAATTGCTGTACTTTAGTTTTTCTCTTTGACTCTCTTTCCCTCCTCTCCCTCGCTCTTTCTCTCTTGGTGTGTATGTCTATATCCCTGTCTGTTTTCTCTCTTGCTCCCTCTCTCTCTGCTTGTGTTCAGAAGGTGCATGATTTTGTGTTTGTGTGTGTGTACTGAATGAACACGTGTTTATCTGTTTCCTGTGGAGACATCAGCAGACTCCTTCCATAATAGTGCACCACTGTCAGCTTCAAAACAAAAGCGGCATTTCAAAATAAAAGCCATCTTGGCACTTTGACTTTGATGGATCCTGTGTACCTCTCATGGGTGTTATATAAGGCTCTATGACATTCTGCCTTTCAGCTGGTGCCTGTTTCACTTTCACATATTAACAAATGTCTTCAAAATGAACAGTTCCCTGTACTGTGTGAATAACCACTTCATAAAAAAACAACTAACAAAAGTTAGTTCATGAAGCAACTGCCTGTCTCTTACGGAGTGCAGGCTTATATCCAGTTCTTATCTCGCCCAGGACAGATACATTCCTAAGGTGACAGATTTATTCCTAAGTTTTTCATGCAGTTTCACAATTTTCCTGTGGGCCACCTTGGCTGTTCGGATGTTGCCGTCCACGCATTCCTGTGCTAGCTTCTCCTTTCGAGACAAGACATCTGCTCAGTGTCTGTGTAACATGTTCTTATCTCTGTACTTCTCCTTTGTCGAGTTGCTGGGCAGATTACAAGGTTTATCCATGACAGTTTTACTCTTAATTTTATAAAAGGGGGGTGTCAGATTATTTCCAACAAAAGGCGAGAATAATTAAACACCTTTCATTGTTGTTTATTATTTTTCTGTCTATTATCTCTCTATTATCTTGTTATTGAATCAACCTGGTGAATGTTAGCTGGTTGTAAAACAAAGAAATCATGACATTTCTTTAAACAATCCTTGGAAAATGCATGGTATCGACAGTCGATTTTGTATTTCCATCTAGTTATTTATTCAGAAACACAAGCCCCCACAGACGACTATCAGGCATACCAGCAAAGCAGCAACAAAAGCAGCGCTGCGTTTAAGATCATGCCATGGCAATTCCTATTCGTCACACTTAACTCACAAAATATTTATGAGAGACACCATTGTCGTCCACAAAACGCAACAGATATTAATTTCCACTTTGGCAATGACTTGACTAATGCCGACGGGCGGAACATAAAATCCAAATTTTTAATGAGATGATTGTGTCTGCAAAGCACCTGGCCCTCTCAATTACAACTGTGGCCAATGGAGTTGGGGAGTGTTGCCGCTTGTTGCCTTGAGCACCTTTTTATGTTCAAGTCTTGTCATTTATCCTGTGAACCCGCAGACAAGGGCCCCACACAAGGGACTTCACACTTATGGATCTAGGGCAGCTGTATTCATGTGTGCGTTGACTTTGATGTAGGTGTCGGGATTGTGTGGGGACTCTATATGTTTGCCTGTGTTTGTAGTTATATGCATGTCTGCATATATGCATTGTCCCCATGTCCCTCTGTCTGTCTGTACACACAGCACGTGTCCGTCGTGTGTGTGTCTATGGGGCATGTATGCGTCATCTTAGTAGGTGATGGTACATTTGTTCAATGGGAAACCCAAAGTGATGCTTCAAGTGAGCCATGGGGTCTGTACCACCTCACAAGACATCCCAGCCTATATTCATGAAGCTCTTCACACAGATAAAGGAAATTAAAGACAATAAAAATGGGCATGGGCAGGATAGTCTTGTAGTGGTTAGGGTCTATGACTCACACCCGAAAGGTTCTGGGTTTGAACGCCAGTGGCCGCAGTCTACTTGTAGGCCAAACATGAGTAAGATAACCCCTACCTGCTCATCATACCTGCTCATTTAGATGGACATCTAACTAAAAGACCAACAAAGACATCATAATCACAAAATCCAATCAAAGACTTTCTCCTGACAGCTCAAGAACCTCTAAATCAAACAGCATGTCATACATAAATACATATATAGCTAGCCAAGTTAGCCAAGTGAGCTAGCGTGAGCCAAGTGCGCTGGCACTAGCCAAGTGCCCTAGCCTGCATCTGAATGCGCGAGGACATTGTTGGTTAGAAATATATATATATATACATATATATAGCCAGCCATATATATATAGCGCTAGCGCTAGCCAAGCATCCTAGCCTGCATCTGAATGCGCGAGGACAGTGTTGGTGAGAAATATATATATATATATATATTAGCTAGCCAAGTTAGCCAAGTGAGCTAGCGCTATTCAAGTGCAGTAGCGCTAGCCAAGAACGCAAGCGCTAGCCAAGTGCCGTAGCCTGCATCTGAAAGCGCGAGGACATTGTTGGTTAGAAATATATATATATATAGCCAACCATATATATATAGCCAGCCATATATATATATATCTATATCTTGTGCTAGCGCTAGCCAAGTGTCCTAGCCTGCATCTGAATGTGCGTGGACAGTGTTGGTGAGAAATATGTATATTGTAGAGCCGATGAAAGGGAGTTGGAGGCGGGGTGTTCAGTATGGAACTCCACACTTTATTTTGCATATTGTATTACATTGCATTGAATGAACTAGCAGCATGCTAAACTCAAGCTGGAAAAACAACAACACCGGAAACCGGAACAAGGTACCACACACTAACTGGTCCGTGGGGGAACACTATATAACACGGTGAATTATGTCCCGTAATGCTCCACCACACAAGCCCCCCCAGAATTCACCCATACACAAAGTCCGTGCGGCGGGGAGGAACGACAGGCCGACCACCACGACTCCGGAGAATGGGAGCCGGGGAGGCGACCCCAGCAGGGGCGGTCGATGGGAGCGGTGGGACCTGAACCGTAGGCCCCAGGTCGGTGACAGGGACCAAGGCCGGGGGGCGGCCCCGTCGGGGAGGCCGTGCCAGCACCACCGACTGGTCCAAGTCCAGGTGAGCAGCCTTCACCCGGTCCACCGAGACGTGCTCGGCCCTGCCACCCAGGTCGACCACCAAGTGTTTGTCCCCGTGTTCCAAGACCCGGAAAGGCCCGTCGTAAGGGGGCTGCAGGGGGCCCCTGTGAGCGTCGTGCCGGATGAACACATGCTCTGCCGAGCGAAGCCCCACGGGAACCCGGGACACCGAAGTGCTGTGCTGAGCAGTGGGGATCGGAGCAAAAACCTTAGCGGCGTCCTGCAGGAAAGCGCGCTGGGCTGCCGCCGACCAGGGAGCCGATGTGTTGGGGAGGAAATCCCCTGGAACCCGCAGTGGCTGACCGTAGACCATCTCGCCGTGGAGCACTGCAGATCCTCCTTAGGCGCGGTCCTAAGGCCCAGCATAACCCAAGGCAGCTTGTCGATCCAATTACCGTCCGTTAGGCTGGCCCTGAGGGCCGCCTTCATGGACGATGGAAACGCTCGCAGAGGCCGTTAGCCTGAGGGTGATAAGCAGTCGTCCGGTGGAGCTTAACCCCCAAACCCCCGGCCACGGCGTTCCAGAGCTCGGACGTGAACTGCGAACCACGGTCCGAGGAAATGTCCGATGGGGTGCCGAACCGACACACCCATGTCGCAATGAAGGCGCGGGCTATGTCAGCCGCCGCCGTCGACGCGAGTGGGACCGCCTCCGGCCAGCGGGTCGTCCTGTCCACCATAGTCAGGAGGTA
>OOFB01036829.1:6808-17268 GCA_900323305.1 Trachyrincus murrayi
CGTGAGAAAGATCAGAGACATTCATCGCCCATCAGGCATCGCCTCACACCCCCTGCCAACATAAAAACCTTTCATTGTCAGACAACCCCTCGCACACGCACACACACACACACACACACACACACACACACACACACACACACAGAGTCCTGCCTGGCACAGTGGCACGAAGCGCTAATAAAGCCACTACAGATGGCAGTGGAGAAGCTTCCATCCAGAGTCCGGTCAGAACTCTGCAGTGTGTCGGTTGGCACGTCAGCTGCACCGCCACCATGACCCCCGTCAAGGTTAACTCTACGACTGACTGTACTACCACTAACACCAGCCCAGACTGCCACTACACTGTATCTAATCTATAACAAAACACAGGTCAGCCTATTTTTACCATTCCATTGCTATGGATGCATCAATTTAATTATTAAGTCAAGTCATATCAAGTGGTACAAATGCATTAGTCTGTTATTTGAATGAATATTTGAATGAGAGGGAATTCATTATTTAACCAAATGAAATGAGTGGGAAGATACTTGAACACACACGCACACACACACACACACACACACACACACACAGTGACAATGTGTTGCTATTAGTGTTAAGACATACAGGAAACTCATGGTCAACTGAAATATGTCACTTTTGTTACATGCGAAAAGGCAACACCTTCCATGAAAAAAACCACAACCGCATATGACCAAGAAAGTCTTATTTCTTACCACGTATTTGACCGTGTCAAGTGACTGAATGTTCTTTGTTTAGAACATTCAGCTCAATGAACACAATGTACTTAAGTCATATTTTCAATTTTTATTTGATTAGATGTATTATACATATATACTTACATTGTTTGGAAGATGAGATGGATCATCTTGTCCAGATACTCATTAACTCACAATAAATATTACAATTGATCTGATTTGATTCTTCTTCCAGCACTTTTGCTGCTGTAACATGTGAACTTCCCTTGATCTCTACAGTGATCTGTGATGGTTGTGATTGTGCTCACCTGGAAACACCTTGAGGGCCTGGTTGGTCTCCAGGCTGAGGAGCAGAGCGCTGGCTGTGATGCTGAAGATCTGCCTGGGGCTGAAGTTCACGCCATCATTCACCTGGAAGTTGAAGCCTCCAGACATGGCGCCTGATTGTAAATATGTCAAGAAAAATACAGCAGATTAGTTATCAACATACCTTCTCCAAACACCTCTTGCACACGTGTGTGTGTGTGTGTGTGTGTGTGTGTGTGTGTGTGTGTGTGTGTGTTGAATGCACATGGTCTGTAGATCTACATGCCCAAGTACTATACTATTATTCATTTTAATATTTGCTACAAAGAACTAAACATTTCTTCTTCATCTCTCCCACTTTACTTCAGTACTGTGTCTAATTTCAGTTTAACCAGTGCATGGCAATATTGTTCTTGTGTTTTGTGTTTACAAACTAAACCCAAACCCTGTTCACCAACAGTAGCTTTTCAGTGGCCCTTTTACATCTAAACAGCATCTTCTAGTGGACATAAGAGGAACATCAAAACCATGGCACTGGAAGTATAGTATTTTATAACATATATATGTATAATACATTTGAAATATTTTGTCTAAGAGCAATTACTCAGCCGTGTTCACCTTTGTGAATGAAGAGCAGCTGACCCTGCTCTATCAGGGCCTGGGTGAAGTTGAGCACGGGCCTCATGGGGGCGCTCTTCAGCGACAGGTGACCGTTGCTGGGCGGGGTCACCATGAACGCCAGCTCCTCCGGGGGCGTGTCCGCGTCCTCGGCCCGCAGATCCTCCGGTCTGATCTCCGTCGCAGAGGACACCCACACCTGCACACACCAGATGCGGGTTACATGCGGGTGAACGGCATGGTTCAGCGCATGCCGTTCTTGTATGCCTCTGTGCTTGCGTGCGATTATCGCAGCGCGCGATCCTAAGGGCCTCACTGGTCCACGTTCAAGTGAGGTTTGGCAGGTCCTCCGGAGTTCAAAGCATTGAAATGATGAAGAGGGGGAAAAATCCCCCCGCGGAGACACAGTGGGGAACACGTGAGAAACCCTGAGAAGTGGAATCCCCCTGCTGAGATAGGGAGAACAAGCAGACGACTCGCGTAGGAAAACATCAAATAAAAACGTGGGTGCTTTATTATTAAAGTGAAAAAGGTTTGCACGGTGATACGAGAATGAACAAAGACACGATCAGTAAAGTGTGCCAGTGAATCATCCGCATTGATGTTTTGAATAAGCAAATGTGTTTTCCTCTCAACCTCACGCTATGCTTAGAGCTCATGCTCCAAGCACTGTTCAAAAAGGTGATAAAGACAAAAAACATTCAAATGCATTTCTACCCCATTAAAAACACAGCCCTATAAGCGTAACGGTTATAAGTTACACGTCATGTTGAAGACCAGAGTATACGAAAATGTTTTTTTTAGAAATCACTAGTCCATCCCACTAAACAATTGTTAACACAAGCTAAATAAAAGGACATTGCTGTGTATCAACAAACTAAATATAGCGTTTCGGGAAGTAAACAGGGGGTGCCTTTACTGCCTCCAGCTAGTCTAGCTGTCCACAAGCGTCACCGGAGTCATCCACACGCGGGATACAAAACCAGCCAAGCAAAACATTTCTGATGAATACTCAAGCACCACAGTGTGAAACCACCGTGTCTTTTGTTACATTTCATATTAAAAAAAAAGCCCTATCGCTTCGTCACATGGCTGGAGACACAACTGGAGACTTAAGAGTATATTAGGAATTAAAAAGTGTTTATGGAAAATGTGAAAAAGAATATTAAGGGGAAGGCATTCTTCAGGAGTGTTTTTTTCTAAAAGGATTGTTTGAACTTTCATACAATTATTTAAAGTGCACTGGAATACACAGTATTTATATTATGTCAATGTAGTGACAAAAGATGTCTTTAGATTGGACTCGGTTCAGTTGCCCTTACTGGAATAGTATTCTAATGGACTTTCCTATTTTTCGCCTACATTCTCCACTAACCACACGGGAAACCAGACACTTTACGTGTGTGCGTGTGTGTGTGTGTGTGTGTGTGTGTGTGTGTGTGTGTGTGTGTGTGTGTGTATTGGTCTAGCGGGAACTGCGCTACACAGCCAGTAATTAGCCACTTCACAGGATGTCACCGTGGGATACCAACACTGAGTCACCACTTTTTCAAAGCGAGCACACGAGAGATGCATTTCCAGCAGCGTTGCTTTCGATACGCTGTGTGTGAGGAGCGTCAAAACAGCCCTGGCTTTGGCTTATAGGTGTTAAAAGGAGGTAGCAGCAGTGTATAAACAAACAAGCACGCTACGAAAACATTCCGAAAAACTCTGATGACTGATGATGATGATGATGATGATGATGAAAACGGTCGAGAACAAAAATGGATTTGACGTTCCTCCTCCTTACATCTGTAAGCTTCCGTGGTGTGTCCCCTTTTAAGGGGGATGCCTTTAAAAGGGGTCACATGAACATCCAAGACCAGGAAAGGAAAATTAAGTGTCAAATGAACAATGAAGAAAAGAACAACCATTCCCACTGTGAGAGGTAGACAGTCTAGTATAGATTGCAGAGCAAGACCGCCACCTTGTGGACAGAGGGGGTAGGGAAGTGGACCCATAGGACCTATAAGCTATTTAAAAAATATTAAGTAATTAGCTGGTGGGGTAAAATAACGTATTAATTTCACGTGACTTTCAGGTGAGCACAAAAAAATGGATAAAGATTCTTATCCATCAGTCAAACAGACAGACAGATGGTCAACATATTCCAATGCTATTTAACAGCGTATGTTGTACGTTAATGATATAGTTACTATATCTTAATATTAACATACAACATTCAGAGAAAAGTTCTCAGAATAAAATGCATGTACGTACATGCCTATTTGTATTCATATCAATTACTACAACCATCTGAATGAATGCCAAAGATATGAGATAAAAATAGAAATACAAACTTTAATGTAGGCTACCCTTGATTTTTAAGTTTGTTAAATGACTTACATATACTTGTCACTTTATGACAAGTTTATGTAAATGTCAGGGCAACTTCTGTTCTGCAGTCATGCCCCAGCCAAGCCCCTTGCTCCTACATAGCAGACATTCTTTCCACCAGCCAGCCAGTCTGCCAGTCAGCCAGTCAACCAACCAGTTTCCTAAATTAAACTTGTGCGATGTTAGGATCTGGTGGTTCCAGATCCGCTTGTGAAACAAGAAAGGAACTGGGCCCTGAAAGAAATGGTGTATATATATATATATATATAGACGCATCATAGCACACCCACCCTCAGGACCCTGTTAGCTGTGATGATAGGCTGCTCATCATTGACAGCTGAGACCTGGATGTGTAGCGTCCTCGGCATGCTCTGCTTCCTCAGGCCCGTGTCGTTGGCCGTGACCGTGAAGCTGTCATCCAAGGACTCGCTGCTGTCATGGACATAGTAGATGAACTCATATTCCACCTGTGGTCAGAAAGTGCAGATATTGCATTCCGTAACAATAACCTTTAAAACAACAAAGTACAGTTCCGATTGATCCAATTGAATCACAACCTTTTGCATTCATATGCAACAACAAAAAATATAAAATATGAAAATATAAAAAGAATGCAGTCATATCTTTCCCATGTCTAATGTTGTTTTGATACCTTTTAAGAGTTGGGTGGAACAATATCCTACCTGCCTCCTGGTGAAAGACGTGATGTGCACCCCTGGAGAGCGAGAGTGCTCAATGTGACCGTGTAGCGGTGGTTCCGTCACACTATACAGGAAGTTGATTCCCGAAAAGTGCCTGTTGGTGACCCTTAGTACTTCCTGGGTCAGGGCCTTGGAGCCGCCCTCGTTCAGAGTGAAGTTTGAAACTTGCAGAGGGATGAGGCGAGGGATGACGTCCAGAGACATCTTGATGCCGGTGACCTCTGTGACCCCATTGGTGGCATCGAGGACAAACACGTCATTGACTTGGTCTGGTTCCACCTGCACGTACTGAATGTTCCCCGCGTTTATGTCCTCCTGGGAGAACGTCACGATGGGGGACTGTTTGGTTCCTACGTAGCGCTCTTTGGATTCCTCGAAACGCCGGAGAAAACCGCCCGACGGGGTCTCCCTGACTGTGAACACGATCTCAGCTGGAAGATTGTCCTCGTGAGTGACCTGCAGCGTTTAAAAAAAAGACATGCAATAAATATACGTTCTCAGTTATTTTTGGAATATAAATATAGCTTAATAGATTCATCTAGAATGACATTCCATTAACACGACTCACCTCAAGTTTAGTCTCGTCGATTTTAACTGGTTTGCCTTCTTCAACCAGTAACTTGTCGTTGTTTTGCACAATGGGTGGCCTCTGGTGGCTTTCCAGATAAACCTTGACATGGACCCTTGCCATTATGGTAAGGCCTTTAGATTGCACAGTCAAATTGAAAGAGTCTGCCAGATGTTTGCTGTCATTGTGACGATAGGAGATGAAGCCATTCTTGAGTTCATACAGTGTAAATGACACAACTTTTGTCTCTTTCTGATAGAGACTTCCATATTTTGGGGCCTGCTGAAGACTGAAGACCACCTCAGAATCATCCCTGATGTCCAGGTTTGAAATTATGCTAAAGTTACTGGTTGAAAATGTCACTGAATGGCTCTTTTGAACTAATAGGCCAGTGTTGTTGGCAACTCTCAAGAAAGGGTCGTGGGCGCTGATGTCCAGCAAGCTTGAGACAAAATGTTTCCCGTCCGACACAAAGAGCACAAATCGTCCGGTGCTCACGCCCTTGTGGACGAACAACACACGCTTCTCAACCAGATCCTTCTGGTGAAACCGGAAGAGCCGATGAGAAGTGTCGTTGGCTAGGACCAAGTCTCCCATGGGGATTCCACGGCGGGTGTAAAGCAGTTGGCCGTCGTCGAAATCGGAGTCGGCGTCGTGATAACAGAGGTCCTCGGTAGTGAGCAGCCTCTGCCCCTCTCTTACCACGTTGAAAACTTTATCAATAACTCGCACTGGCTTTTGGTCGTTAACAAGCTGGATAGAGATGTTGAACGTGCCCTCTTTGGATCCAATCTCATCCTCTGCAATGGAAGATTTGAACCCTGAACTGGTGGAAGCTATGAAAGTGAACTCGTCCTGCGTCGCTTCGCTGTCATCTTGAATGTACATTAAGCGCTCCTCTAAAATGTCCTCATTACTAAATGTTATGATCTTGTTGTAGCTAGCATTGGAGTTCGACTGACTTATACGGGCTAGTTTTCCATGTTTTGGACTATTAGTGACAGTGTAGTACATATCCTTTGTACTCAATGTTTCTGCAAACAACTCATCCTTTGTGATCAATTTACTTTCTCCTTCCAAAAGAGACAGTCCATCATTTCTCATGAAAACACTATTGATGTCCGCTTTAATAGATATGTTATAATCAAAGCTTTGTGACTGGGCATGTTTTGAAAACACTAGAAACGTAAAGCTGTCATTTGTATCTTCATATGGCCTGTCAACTAGCTCATAATGTACTTTCAAATTGGTTACATTCCTTTGGCTAAACGTTGCGTTCTTCCCCAAGACTGTATTGTGAAACAGCAGCTTTCCTCTCTTTGGTGTGCTGAGGACCCTATAGTACAGCTCTTCCTCCGGCAGGGCTACACCTTCAGCAGTGGCATACAGGTACTCAGAATCCAAAGTCACTTTTCTAACTTTATCCAAAGCTGCCATTACATTTCTCACCAGGTTGAACCTTACCCACTTCACCGTGAT
This sequence comes from Trachyrincus murrayi, assembly GCA_900323305.1. Classification (NCBI taxonomy): domain Eukaryota; kingdom Metazoa; phylum Chordata; class Actinopteri; order Gadiformes; family Macrouridae; genus Trachyrincus; species Trachyrincus murrayi. The sequence continues at coordinate 13,555 of OOFB01036829.1, forward strand.
AGGGAAAAGCAGTTCAGTGGTAGCTCTCCCGGCAATGGTGACCTTGCACTTGAAGTAATCCGTGGCAGCGGTTGTCTGGATCTCTCTGAAGGTGCTGATATATCTGAGGCGCTCTTTTTCTAGAAGCCTTTGGGAAAATGAGTCGGTGGACCTCCACTCGCCACTGGAGTGAAGCCGCTGCAGTTCTCCATACTGAGGGGGTTCAACGGTATCATAGCGGATGTCGACCGCCTGCTTCACAGCGTTTGTTTGCACGGCCAACTGCTTCGATCCGATCACGGTGTGTTCTCCTTGTGTGATTTCAAGGCCTGTGTTGTTAGCAATCTTGTACTCCAGTGCTATGGCCATGACCCTAAGAACCACAGTGTTGCTGGCTCTGTCTCCGTCGCTGACTCTAAACACTATCCTCGAATTCCTCACCCCTGTGTGGACGTAGTACACCTTCAGTTCTGCCAAGTCTGTGTAGGAGAATGTAGTCACTGCAGAGCCAGGGTCGGTCTCTATTTCCAAATACCCAGCATCTGCGTTCAGGTTTCCCAACACAGAGAAGACAAGATTGGTGTGGTTGCTATCGACATCTGTAGCTTTCAAAACATCTGTAGTTAAGTGTCTCCTTGAGTTCTCTAATAGAATAAAGAGATTTCCTTCAGGCAGACTCAGTTCAGGTGCGTCATTAGTAGGGGTTACAGTTATGTTGTACCGGTACAATTTATTTCCCTTCAGGTAATTGGGAGCTTGCTTCCTACTGCTTGAAAAAATGGAAAACATGAAGAAGTCCTCTGGGTCTTCTGAACCTCCGTGGATATACATGACCCGTTCGTGCCAAAGGTCCAGCATGCTAAAGGCGTTGTCCTCTTGGTCTGGGTCAACATCCAGCCGTATCTGACCACGTGTTGGTTGCTCTTGTATTTTGAACATAATCTGAGACTGACGAATTCCAAGGCTTTTGAAGTCCAAGTGAATCTTGATGTGTTTAGACTCAAGTGAGGCTCTGCCTCCTTCTGGAACAGCAAGGTTTTTCAGGAGCACAAAGTTGGAACCATACCGTTTGTCCAAACCTCTTGCAAGAGTAGACATGAGAAGCGTTGGCCTTGGCGTTACCAAATTAAGTCGGACATTAGGGACTGTGGTTGGTCTCACTGTGGTCGATGGTTCTGGTTCCTTCTCCGGTTCACAGCCAACTGATATATCTTTGGTAACGATAGCCACGGAAAGACCAATCTTGACGTCATTGACTTTGATGTCCTTCAAACATCCCTTTAAGGATCCTCCTCGCATATGTTTTCCCGACACAGAGAGCAGGCCCACCTTCCTGACTTCTGATCTGGTGCTGTCATCAATACCCCCGACGAAAAGAGATCCCTTCAGCTGAAGTCCCTTTAAGCGAGATCCAATATTGGTTTTCACTACCTCCTCATCCACAGTTAGCTGGAGGCTTTTAGCGTTGAAGTACAACTTAACGTAATGCCATTTTCTATCATGAACAAAAGTGAGCGAGCGAACTTCCGTCTTAGTTCCGCCTTTACCCACTATGGCAACCAGTAGCCCTTCCTGAATCTCCACGGCAACAAAATCTCCTCCTCGGGCCGAACTGTACAGCACAATGCCCTCTGTGGCGGACGTGTGCACAGCGCACTCAAACAGCCCTTCCTGCTGGGCGCTCCACGGGAGAAGAGAGATATAGGCCTTGGAACTGAAGAAGCTAACAGGGTCCTCCTCGGTGGCAAAGAACTGGGGGCTGCACCCGAGCGACACCTCGTGGACGCTCTTGAATCCGGCGTAAGGCCTCAGCGATGACAGCATGTCGTGCTCATTGAAGACCACCTCATCCACACAGCCACGGAAGCCGGACAGATGTCTGGGCAGGTAGAGTTTGTCAAGACCCCCCGAGCCTCCGACGAAGAGGCCGTCGTCTATGTCGAGGTCATGGTAGGGCCCGGGCATCTTCAGAAAGGTGTGAGAGTTCTTGTCCACGGTCAAAGTGACGTTGGTTTGCTCGTGGTGGACCTCCACAGCGTGCCAGGCCAGGTCGTTGAGCTGAGTGCCTCCCTCTGAGTTTAGCAGTCGCTCTCCTGACCCCAAGTCCAGTTTTACCTGAGAATAGACATACAACCCAAGTTCAAGGCAGGGACACAGGCAAAATTTCAGTAATCAAAACAACAATTCTATAACAATAATTACATTTTTTATAATAGTATTCTATTTTTGTTTAAAAACTGTGGTCAAAATTATTCAACTATGAAGTTATGTGGCTGTGTCCAAATGGAAAGCAGAAATGCTTCAAATATGTATTTTGTACAATCTACCAGTCATCTAGCAACAGAGTGACTATGTCAACATTCAACTTGTGAATCCCACACAGGGAAAGGAAGTACTTGCATTTGTAGACCAATTATATCCCATGGCATCACCGGTTGTTACAACAGTGAGCGGTGTACCCTCCAGCCGGAAGAGCGCTTGTAATAATGGCTTAGCCTTCAGCTATGCCCTTTGAGCATCATGTCACCATCTCAGTCTACTGCTTCACTTGTCGAGGCTTGCAGACGCTGAGTCCCAGCCATTCATGCAAAGCTTTGGGGGCAGCCATGTTCTTCTCTGACTCACTGGGATTGAGAGCACAAGCCCAGCGATAACTTGCGGTAGACAAGAAGGAAACTTGCACCTCTGATCTGTGCCAGTTTCAGTAACAAGGATATGGTTCTCCCCTCGTGTGCACCCAAGTGCAACGATACAGCCAGTATGATTCACACCCACCCAGTCTAAATGGAGACGACGCTGGGTCACAAGGAATAAATAGATAAATAGATAAATAAAGAAATAAGTTTCAAGTTTCATGTATGTCGGTTTGTATAGCTTATCTTTCAATTGTGTATGCCGTCTCTGAAGGGCAAAATTACTTATCTCTTCGGAAGCAGTCTAATAGCTCCAAAATGTGTATCGTTTTAAATGTCGGCCATTAAATTCTCTCGCTGACAACCACATCGTTTAATTCCTGGAAGGGGAGACTGGGGGCCAAATGCATCACTGTGATCAACTCGTTCAAGTGCAAGTCGCCTCATCTAATTATAAGCTGGTGTCCCGGCCGTGACAACACACAGCCGGTATGGTGTGCCCTCAGATTGAGCTAGATCATCCGTCATCTTGTGTCACCGTGTTCCCTGAGTGACCCTGTCAGATGAGCACCTGGAGGTGCTCCCACTTGTTTAGGGTCTTTGCCCGTGTGTACACTACACATGTTTGAGCATCTCATGTCTCATGTGTGTTGATGCTAGAATACAGATGGAGAGATGTGTGTGTGTGTGTGTGTGTGTGAGAGAGTGAGTGAGTGTATAGTATACATCTGTGTGTGTGTGTGTGTGTGTGTGTGTGTGTATATATATATACATATATATGTGTGTGTGTGAGTGTGTATGTCGCATACATATATGTGTATGTGTGTGTGTGTGTGTGTGTGTGTGATGCATATATGTATGCATATCTATGTGTGCGTGCGTGTGCGCATATGTGTGTGTGTGTGTGTGTGTGCGTGTGTGTGTGTGTGTGTGTGTGTGTGTGTGTGTGTGTGTGTGTGTGTGTGTGTGTGTGTGTGTGTGTGTGTGTGCATGCGTGAGGGTACGCTGCTGCGCCGGGGCTACAGATGTACTGACCTGCAGGCGCCCGGCGTGGAGCTCTACCAGGAAGTGGTCGGAGCGGCCGGCAGCGAGGAACAGCAGG
>OOFB01036830.1:0-30061 GCA_900323305.1 Trachyrincus murrayi
CTCGCCGCCGCCGGGGGAGGGGGCAGCCCGTACTGCGGCTCCCCCGCGGCCTCGCCCTCTGCCTCCCCCCTGCCCCCGCCGTACCCGCCGCGGCCCAGCTCGGCCACGCCCTTCCTCACCTTCACCCCGCCCCAGGGGGAGGACTTCCTGCTGTTCCCGCCCTCCTCCCCCCGCCTCTCCCGCAGCATGAGCCCCTACGGAGGGGCCGGCGGGCCCGGGGTGGAGGGCTGGCTGAGGGGGGGGAGGGAGCCGACGGAGAGGGACAGAAGAGAGGGAGACAGGGGTGTCGCCCCCGGCGGCTGGTCAGATAACCCTGCAGAGGTATCTTGTGCATGGCGTGCGGTGCTGCATCACTGGAACGACGGGTGTTTGGTTTTTGTGTCACGTTGGGTTTCCCTCAGAGGCGAGTTGTGTTCAGCAGTCCCACCTAACAGAAGGCTTGAGATGAAGTTTGATGACTCAGAGTTCTTAATGATCGCTGCAGGCGATATTCTCTCTCTTGTAGGGATTATTTGAAGTGCATGATATTGTGTGTGTGTACGACTAACGTTTTGCTGTAAGCATCGGGCACTTTGAGCAAAGTTTGCCACAGTTTTTTGCGCTTGGGTGATATTTAGTTGTTGTTTTTTAAGTCCTTGCACGTTTTTGTCGTGTCCAGGAAATGACATCTGGAGGTGTGAAAAGGTCAACCGATTTGACTTATCGCATGGCACGTAGGATGCAAGGGCAAATATGTCAAGTTTTTGCATCTCTTCCAACAGCCGGTGTGGAGCCGACCTGCAGCGTGTGGACATTTGTTGTATTCTGTTCGAGTTTTGTGCATTTTTAACATCAAGAATTGCTGTTGACGCGTGTCTCTCTCTCTCCCTTCCAGCCGTTGAAGCGTGAGATTGAGTATCAAGGGAGGACCTCCAGAAGCCCAGTCATGTTGTTTGACATCCAGGATAACAACAATGCTAACTCCTTTGCGGTAAGGTGCTACCCCCCCCTCCCCCGATGTAATGGAGCCCTGCAGGTGATTTACAAACCCGGGCTGATATGTAGCATCCGTTGTCATGGAGATAACACTAGTGGACAGTGGACATATCATGATATACTTAACATGTAACCTCATCCAACTCAGTCCTTTCTGTCTGTCTGCTTCATCTGATAGGATAGGATATGTGCTCTCATAGATTGTGTTGCTGTCCTTCGTGTCTTAAAGCCGCAAGCTGCATGCCGGGGTTTCCTCATCTGTGACCTAATACTTCATGTTTTCTGTACATTCTCTGGCGTTCTGCTGCCTCATGGCTCCTCTCCTGGGCTCCTCTCCTGGGCTCCTCCACCAAACCGCCATCTGTTCGGCTTCTCCCGGCTTCTAACGGATCACTTCCTTTCTCTGCCTCACCACTTAACTCCCGGATCTACTTCCCGTGCGCTCGCCTCGTCTAACTCTTCATCCCCCTGCCCCCACCCACACTGACCTCACCTCTGTCTCACGTGGCTCCCGTGGGCGACTTGCCGTCTTACGTTTCTATACCTCCACCCACCCACCACACCTACCACCTACCACCACCACCTCCCGCCACTAGGAGGCGGTGTGTAACGAGATCATGAACATAGCCGAGACCTCGGTCAGGTACTGCAGCAACCTGTCCCACCCCCATGACTCTGTGGGCAGACTGCCCCCCCACCCCAGTAAACACTCTCTCATCATTTCCCAGCAACCCCACTCCCACAGCAGCAGTCCGGAGCCGGGCCGTCTCAGCTGTGGAATGTGAGTATTGAGCCGTCCAACTGGACCTGGGGACACGCGCGCACACACACACACACACACACACACAGTACATATCAGTAACAGTCACAGAGAGCTTCCTGCACACACACACATACTGTAGGTGGACCAGAAATGTCTTGAAGCGGACTTCCCCTGCCAAAGGAAATCCATTCACTCGTAGCAGTTGTCCTGGCTTTTCAACTCCCTGCGTTGTGCCAAATTGTTTCAAGCAATTGCAGTTTATGGAAGTAGTTGAGAAAATGATTTTAATTATGATGTCATTCATGATGTCCCTTCCTAGAAAAGTGGGCGTGACACGCAGTAACGTAATGTTCCAGTGTAGTGTGACCAAATGCAATTGCTAGAAAATCACACTGATTCAGCCGATTGACATGAAGTTACACAACCCCCCCCCCCTGTTTAGTTTTGACTGTTCCTAATGTAAAACACACTCCTTCATGACACAACAGGACATGTTTCACATCTTGTAACTGCCTCCCCGCTGCATCCTGTGTGCAGTTTCCAGGCGTTGTACAGCTACGTGCCACAGAACGAAGATGAGCTGGAGTTGAAGGAGGGAGATCTCGTCAGCGTCATGGAGAAGTGTGACGACGGCTGGTTTGTCGGTACGTGACCGCAGGGCATCGCCGTAGATTCCTCCGAGACGTAGTCACGGCCGTAAGGCCTCACAAAGTCCCTCTCCTCTGCCATGTTGTTTCTATTTGCGAAAGGCAGAGAGGATTGGTTGCAGAAGTGCAAAGTAGGGATCAAAAATGTTTTGATGTTTGATGTGAAATGTTTTGGATTTATTTGTGAGTCTCAAAATTGTTGCCTCAGGTCGGGGCTGTTGACTGCATATAAAAATGCCTCAAAGCTGTTGTTTAGTTTGAAAAGGATTTAGTTATTACAATCTATATTTCATTTTGGACTTTTTCTGTTCTCTCCTCTCTGCAGGTACCTCCAAGAGGACAAAACAGTTCGGAACCTTCCCGGGGAATTACGTGAAGGAGGTCAAATTGTAAAATGCAAACAATGTTTTTTTTGTAATCTGGCTATAACACTATGGTCGCCTTGTCAAACATAGGAAGCCAGTACTACTATCTCGCACGACTGTTGGTTTAGAATAGTCAAGTCACTCAGCCAGGGGTGAATCTATAGGCCTTGGAAAGTGTTCAGTTTGGTCCGAGGAATGTTCTAGAGTATCTAATAGCGAGGAGGGGGTGGGGGGGGTGAGAGGCAGAGACTGCGGTGGTTGGCTCGCTGCCCAAACCTCGAGTGTGTGGTGTGTGTGTGCGCCTTCAGGGTAACGCGCGCACCGCGTGTCAGAGTTGCTTAACGAAGTCGCTATCGATTTGCAGTACAAAGGGTGTAGCCTCGTTTTTCAGAGTAATATATGATCTACTAGCGTTAGCATCTCACCTCATTTAAGGAACGGTGACGAAGCAGTGTATGGATGTAGGAGCGCGGCTTATCTCCTGAGGCTCAGGGGATAGTAAAAAAACAGTGTTCATGTGATGTAGGATCGGAGCCGTCTGTCGTAAGCTAGCTTTCAGGGACAGAGGCGTTGGCGAATAATTAGCGAGGTGTGGCACAAGTAATATATATCTGGTTATTTAAATGACGGTTGATCCTGTAGGAATGCTTTTCAATGAAAACCCGATCGTTCTCAGCGTTTTGGACGGACACGCTATACACACACTATACATCTATCTATTATGTCATGGCACATACTTGGACAGTGTCCAACATACCAGATATTTTTGTTCAACTTGGCGTGAACGTAATGGCTTCCACAATGTTTTTAAACTAGCGTTTTCTTGGGAAAATGCAGAATAGAGTGAAAGAGATGAGACCTGAAATTATCTTCTTTTTTTTTTACTATCAATAGAATTGGTTGAGACAATTGTCCAAATGCTTCCATTACCATTTCAGTATTGCCTTTGTTCTTATGTTTTTTTTGTTGCTATGTGCAACACACAACATAGCAAAATATTCAAAACTATCTTCAAACTGAAGATTGTAAGGTATGAAGGAATGCATAGTGTCTATCATAGTAAAACACCTCAGCTGTTCACCCGCTTATTTTTCCTTCCTCTGCTTCCTAAAAAAAGAGATAAAACGAGGTTATCCTGCGAGGTAGTTAGCGGCAGACAGGCTAGCCTGGCTCTAGCGGCCACAGGACAGGCGTGGCGGTATCTCACTTCCTGTTTGGTCATTAGGCGGGAACCCACCCTCCCGTTCTCCTCCCGCACAACGAAATAGCAGAATACTGTCATGTGTCATGTCATGACACTAACAGTTAACCCCGATAAGCTTATAGCTGAATGTAGAGGGACTGTCACAACTACAATGTCATACTAATCCTTTAAATCTATGTCGTAATGTTCTTCATGTCGAACTGTCACCGTAACACCTTCAGGCCACGGAAAACCTGCACAGAAATGTGAGCTACAGTCGAACAGACGCGAGCGCAGTTTAAAGTTACACAATTAGGCGGTTCACTTTTCCCAGAGGTCAATGCAATCCAACGGGCTGCCGATTTAAATGTGCTGAAGATGCACTTGTTACGGCATAAGACATGGTTATAAAAAGGACTCCTGGGATGTTCTGTCTACATTTACAAGTCATCTCTTGTCATATTAAAACACAATTGTAATCGTATTTGTCTCGACTGCTTTGTGGAACATTTTCCAACTAAATTAGCTGCCCTGTTGGACTGTATTGAAAAGGACAGTGAAGTTATATTATCAACCCTACAGCAACCTAATCCAGGGCCTACAACAGCATTATCAGGTCCCATAACAGTAATAATACCGACTACTGTGCATATTATTTCACTATTTTCAATGGCGATCCATGTAATCAATCTTATCAATATCAATATCATGCACTGTGATGCATCATCTGCAGTAGACAGACAGATTACCTCCTGGCTGGGTTCAACTTGTTAAGCGTACACACATGTCTTTCCAGTGCCACTACTTACTACTTTGGACTTGGACTGAATCTCTGACAGTGTCTCTGTTGTCCTGTGTTTTGTACCTTCCTTTGTACTATGTTGAGGTCAGACTAGATGCAATCAATCACGAAAAGAAAAGACACAAGTCTGTTTGTGTAAGACTAATGCTAACATGGACACATTATTACCAACAGCCAGATGACAGCATGTCTCCATTCAATATAATTAGGATTTAATACAGAAATTAAGAATTGCAATTAAGAAAAATGGAAAATGTTGTATAACACACAGTAGATCTAGGAAGTGTGTGATTCATATGCATCTATTTATTCAATCTGAATATGTATGCTACAGTTGTGCAGTGATGATAAACATAGACCTTGTAGGAATATGCTTTGACGCTGTGTGTGGCTACTGTTAGGTTAAATTAGCACACTAGCGCTGACACGGGGCGCCGCCCTCTCGTCCTGGAGCAGATAACTGTTTTTATATTGTAGAGATCAGCGCTGACTTTTATTGCCATCATCACCCACTCATCAAGAGAAATGTCTTCCTACTTCAATAAACACATGAATTCATAGGCTAGCCCGTGTGACATTACTGTGACGAGAAGGTAGCAGATTTAGGCAGTTTATTTTGGTGGTTTTATAGTTTGTTCCCATGGCGGATGAGGACATGTTTCATTCCTGCATGATTGCAGGTTTAATGACGTAATGGTGTTTTAACAATGTGCTAATAGTGTGGGACTCCTGTGTGTTTCCTAGGCTTTCCCCCATCATGCCAATGCTTGTTCCTGATGCCTTTTTATCCTTTTCCTAACCAAACGCTATTTAAAAGACAGCAGGCTTGCTCTATCTCACAGCACAGGATGGACTTTGACTTTTAATACACGTCGCGTCATAGCATATCAAGTCTTTCTCGTGACCATTTGATATAAAAGGGTGTCATATTGTAAAAGATGTATGAATGTATGAATATGTGAATGTCTGGCAGTGTACACACACACACACGATATGTAAAAAATATATATATCAGATCTTTCACTTTGAATGAACATTCAAAATGTTGAGTGGCATGGCAAAATAAAGATTGTAAATATGTAAAAAAAGAAAAAAAAGAAAAGATGTGATGGGATGGAAAATTGAATTTAAGTTCGCTGTTGGTTGTACAAGTTTTTTTTACCTTGAGGGTGATGGTAAAAGTACATCGTGAAGCATTGTTGAGCACAGAAGTTTGATGCAAATGAACGCGGCGTTGCCATTTGTGAAGACTGCATTGCCTTATGTCAACAAAGTTGTGCCTCAGTTTCATTCATTTCAACGTTTTCGACTACGACTGAAATGTATCCACGACCTGTGATAATGCTAACATTGTTTTGATCCATTACCCTAGTTTATGTGATGAGGAGACATTTACTAAAAAACAAACATGTCATTATACTGTGTACCTAAAGCGTGACACAATGCTTCAAGTTAATGATACATAGACATAAGAATGGATTTCCTTGTTTGCCTAAACACACAGCTGGTTGGGTTTATTTGCTTCAATTTGCAGTGTTGTTTCATTGATTACATTAAAATAAATATATTACTATACATTGCTGTGGTTTCAATGTTATGCAATATTTAATAAACCATACAAAACATCTGGGTTATTGCCTGTGTTGTTCTCCAGTAAAGGGTCTGGATTGATTTGCTTGTCGAATAATAGTTAGAAATAAAATGTATATTGATATATTTAATAATAGGGCCTATAGGCTACCTGGTTCAATATAATCAATCATGACTCTAATTATTGCATGGTCATTTAGGATGGACATAAAGATGTATCATTAATACAGTTGCCTTTAAGAAAAGCAGTAAAGTCGAAATATATGACTTATTTGTTTCTAATACAAACTATATTTTTGCAATTAAAAATGAATAACTTCTGGATTATTTAATGTGATTACAAGACTATTAGTCACGTTACTACATGTGTCTAATATGGTAGTGAAGCAAAGGCAAGGCTATAAAAAGACATGTTTTTAAAACGTTACACTAGTAGACTAAATAGATTGTAAATTAATGATGTAATTAATTAAGCTCAAAACAGGAACCTTTTACAGGTTCAAATATAGATTCAATATGTTGAAACTCTCCCTTTAGGACGAGTTATTCTGTATATATTTGAGGGGCTGTTACAGTAGATGATGGGCAACACGTCTGGTGTTTTTCATTCCGGAATGGGAGGTTCGGTCGTGGCGCGTCCTGGGATCTGGTCAGGATCTGGTCTGGATCTGGCTCTACCATACATGGTCTGGATCTGGTCCTACCATACATGGTCTGGATCTGGTTTGGATCTGGCTCTACCATACATGGTCTGGATCTGGTTCTACCATACATGGTTCAGGATACATGGTCTGGATCTGGTTCTACCATACATGGTCAGGATCTGGTCTGGATCTGGTTCTACCATACATGGTCAGGGTCTGGATCTGGTCAGGATCTGGTTCTACCATACATGGTCAGGATCTGGTTCCACCATACATGGTCGGGATCTGGTTCTACCATACATGGTCGGGATCTGGTTCCACCATACATGGGATCTGGCTCTACCATACATGGTCAGGATCTGGTTCTACCATACATGGTCAGGCTGTACGTAACGTGGTGACGTGCCCTACAGTCCTAAAACAAACACTGGCTCTCAAATCTTATCAGCGTGGAAACTTCAGAAACCCATTCGTCCAAATCCAGCAGGTTCGCCCCTCCCCTGACGGCGCCCCGAGTGAAAACTTTTCGCCTGCCGTTCGCTTGCACTGCATGTCATTCTTCTGGTCGGGAAGTGAGCGCTGAGCTTCACATTCACGAACTTTCCAACATGCCGATCCGAGTGGTAATGGAAGGTCCTGGACCTTGGGGGTTCCGTCTGGTCGGGGGAAAGGACTTCGAGCAACCGCTGACTATTTCGAGGGTAAGTGTTGCGCAACAAGAGTGCGTTACTTACAAAGTAAGTTGTAACAATAGCGTGTCGTCATTGTCTTTGTTGAGAGGAATGTGCGATGAAAAGACAAAATATTACGGTAACGAGATTACGGTAACGGTAACTTTGCTGTAACGAGGAAACCGTGTTTCAGAATATAGAATATACTTCTACTACATAAACTACCTGAACTCACTTGGACTCTTAATCCCGAGGTGTTTGGGATGAAATGGCTGCGAGGGGTTGCACTAACACTACCTTTTAACACTTTGACACTACCTTTATTAACATTAACACTACCTTTTAACACTTTGACACCACCCTATTGAAACTTTGTTTTCTCTGTCTTGTATGGCACCACAGTGGTCATTCTGCTCCACCCATGGCCAAAGACATGAGACATTCCCCCACCATCAGAGACCCTTCTGTATGTTATCTAGAATTTAGATGTTTCCAGAGGCGTGGCCCAGCCCTCCTCCGCTCTCACCTTGTTCTGTCTCCTGCTTCCTCCTGCAGTAAAACGCCTCCGCCCTCCTGTGTTTAGTGTAAATAAACCCACTTGATTAAGTGTCACTGTGCCAAAGGATCGTTGAAACTGAAAGACTCTCTTGTTCACAAAGAAATGACCTTAGACCTTCGTTCACCGTCCTATAAAAATAAAGACCATGTCTATTTCTGTCTGTCTGTCTGTCTGTCTGTAGGTCACACCTGGTAGTAAAGCAGCCCAGGCGGACCTGTGCATCGGAGACATGATCCTGGCCATCGACGGGGAACCCACAGAACACATGACACATTTGCAAGCCCAGAATAAGATCAAGGGCTGTGTGGATGAGATGGCGCTGTCCTTAGACCGGTATGAGGGATGCTGGGTCACGCTCTCCGGGTCTGATTTTCACAGCCTAGGGCCAAAGACACAATAGTGTAACTGGAGCTGACTCAGCCATGATACTGCCCCGGGGGGGGGGCGTTCCAGCCTAGCCAACTCTTAACATATCTTACCTTTACTGTATGTGTTTTACTTTAATTTTCTCGTGGAGAAACTGCTTTTTAATCTACTATAGTAGCATCTGGGTGGGCAGTTTGAAGCTATTATCTTTCTCTAAGAGAAGTATTAGTATTAGTAGAGTTAGTATTATCCAAATTAAATTGGTTACTGGTGCTCCTAAAAACCACTTTCTCCCGTACACGTGTGTATGAAAGACTTTAATTCTGTGTATGAAAGACAGTTAATTCTGCATGGCAAAAACAGGAAATCCCAAAAGTATCTATCAAGAGCATATCAACTGATCTATGTTAGACCGTCTGTGTTAGTGGTTATGCTAAATACATTCCAAGACCATGGTCTAGCCTTCTCTTGTTTTCTCTGTCTCAACTCTGTTTCAGGTCAGAAACCAAACTATGGTCTCCGCTTTCCTCTGAGGAAGGGAAAGCGAATCCATACAAGATGAATCTTGCCTCAGAACCACAGGTTGGTGCATGTGTGTGAGTCTTTGTCTTTAAATCTGTGTGTCATCATGTGTGTGTGTATAGGTTTGTTTGACTCAATATTAAAATGTTGGTGCTTCAACCCTTGGAAGTATATTACATATACATATTCTCTGTTTTCTAATTCATTCTATTGTGAAAACAAGAACCGGTAGCCAGTCAGTATACAGCTCAACACGTTCCCACGTTCTAACAACGTGTGTGTGTGTGTGTGTGTGTGTGTGTGTGTGTGTGTGTGTGTGTGTGTGTGTGTGTGTGTGTGTGTGTGTGTGTGTGTGTGTGTGTGTGTGTGTGTGTGTGTGTGTGTGTGTGTGTGTGTGACGAGTCCTGGTGCAAAGTGCCAACGTTGAAGTCATTGTTTACATCCCCAACAGGAGGTATCCTAGGAGACGCTAGTTTATCATCCAAGCACTGGTGCAAGACTCAGTTCCTGCCCGCTAAGTGGAAAGACTGAGGACATGAAGTGTGTATTCATGTAGGAAACCGTGCTGGGTGTGTGTGTGTGTGTGTTTGTGGGCGTGCGCAAGTCCTGGTGACTACTGCTTTCACATTTCACAAATGTAGTAGTGTGTTTTTTGCTCACTTGTTTCAAATGTACATTGTGCACTTTTCACTTCTCCACGTGTCGGTGTGAATAGACTGTGCTGCTTCTGACGAATGCCATTAGATTGGCCACATGTTGAACTAGTAATGCATCTTGGATCAGTTTGCCAACATTAGTCGCTCCATAGCGAAAACACCCGTAGTCCTGAAATGTAACTCTGGCTGAAGCATGGGAGCTATATTCAAAGGCTTTCCCTTGGTTTTCCACTGTTAAGCATGAGCTAGCCTCGGTGGTATTTTTAATGCGCTCATGTTTTCTTGAAGTGCCTGTCTGTGGAATGTGTCTCTTGTGTGCGTTTGAAGAACTGTAGTTGGTCATTTTCATTTCAGGAATAGAATCTGTAGTCGGCCATTACGACGGTCGTTTCCAAGTCGAGAGAACAGTTGAAGCCTTCATGTGCTGCTTCAAAGAGGCTATTTTAGATGTGAATTAAAATGTACATTTTAAATAAGATGTTCTTTTAGTTTTTGTTTAGTTTCATTGGTCTGGCTTATCAATCATCTTTAAAAGACTGGCGGTGATGCATGCTTTCGGATGATGTTTAAATCATTGATGAGGCCAATAGATTTTTGATTGACTATTCCTAACCGCAAGGGCAATAGCTCAATAACAGTGAGTATAGCTAATAGTTCAAACATAATTGTTTGACACAAATGTGTCGTTTTCAGTGCACCTGTCTCACTGTGTATTCCACAAACGACGGCTTATCTCCGCCGCTTTCTTCGGTCGGATCCATGGAGGAAAAAAAAAACGACAACTTTAAATGATTCTTCTCATATTTTCATCTCCTTTTCATACGCGACGACAGGAAGTCAAGGCCATCGGCTCCGCCCACAACCGCAGCGCTCTGCCGTTCGCGGCGTTCGGGTCCAAGGTGGTGACGAGCCAGTACAACAACCCTGCCGGGCTCTACTCCTCCGAGAACATCAAGGACTTCAACTCGACCGTCGACGACGTCAAAACCATCACCTCCGCCACGGAGCCCTGCAGTGTGTGAGTCACGACCCGCCTACTAACTAACTAACTCAAATATCCATCCAGGTGCAATCTCAGGGGGTAGAGAGTGAGTGTGTGTGTGTGTGTGTGTGTGTGTGTGTGTGTGTGTGTGTGTGTGTGTGTGTGTGTGTGTGTGTGTGTGTGTGTGTGTGTGTGTGTGTGTGTGTGTGTGTGTGTGTGTGTGTGTGTGTCTCTAGAGAAATACCATGTGTCCACATTAAAACTTGGTGCTGTAGCGGTATTTCATAGCACTGCTGTCAGACCGAGCTGTTAGTACTGTTAGTAAAATGCTTCAGGTTCTCAACAATGTTGGAAAGAAAAAAAGTCCTAACAATAATATAATGATGCACTAACGTGAAAAATATCTAGTATCGCATCCAACATTTTCATTAAGATAGTTTTAATTTCTTTCTTTATTTTATTTTCTCTTTAAAGGTGCAATGTGTAAGATTTGGCCAACTGTGGAATTTGTCCTCCGCACAATAGGGGGCAGCATATTACCATAAAGTTGTTGTCCTCCCCTATTGTAAGAAACAAGGAAATGCACCCGACTGACAGCGTAAAGCTTACTGTTTACAGTGAATCTGTGCCTACGTTTTTCTCCTTCTAGTGATCCAGTAAGTTAGCGCCAGCATTATATTTTTCAGTGTACTTTTGACATGATTGACAAGAGGTTAGAACACGGACGCTGCAGTGACGGCGCCTCTTGAGGTACCAAGTGGTATTACAAGACGGTATGGGCCGGCGCTAGCTGGGCTAGCTGCTAACACAATAGCAACACAATACATAGATGTCTTTGACATAACGTCAAAAGCCTTTCTTCACATTCTGTTGATAATTGTAGTTGTCATTTTTTAATGTTTTAAACTAATAATTTTACACACTGCACCTTTAACCTTGTAGACCAGAGGAGTGCAAGCCGGGCAGCCCTCCACAGATTGTAGCCAACTCTGAGGTGTACAAGATGTTGCAGGAGAACCAGGAGTCTGAGGAACCTCCCCGCCAGTCGGCCTCCTTCAAGGTCCTCCAGGAGATCCTCGAGACAGGTACCACGACTGTGCCGCTACTCCCTCAAGATTCACTTACTGTGGCTTTAGGACTTTGTTTTTGAAACACTATCTCAACCATCAGCAAAAGCTATGCAACACAAGATTTTAATATCACGGTGTGTGTGTGTGTGTGTGTGTGCGTGTGCGTGTGCGTGCGTGTGTCTCTAGGTGATGGTGACAAACCATCAGGGTTCAGGAGCGTGCGAGCACCGACAGCGAAGATGGGGGCGTTGCTGGGGACTGCAGACAAGCTGCCCGTCTGTGACAAGTGTGGCTCGGGGATTGTGTAAGTACTGCTTGACTAGTTCACGTGGGTTACAAGGAGATCTGTTTTATTTTAGGCTTGTTTTAATAGGCTTTTTCCCCAGCATAGTGGTGTACAGCGTGTGACTGCAGCTTAATTAAATGTTTTGACCAAATTAGACCGGGCCCTGTTGCGCAACCTGGCCTACTTTCCAGCCCTAGATATCTGCTATGAATCTTGCTGAGTCTTGATGCACTTGGAAGGGGGCCCTGTGATGCAATAGAGAGAGCGAGAGAGAGAGGGGTGTGTCTGCAGGGACTCTGTCTCCCCCTTGTGGCCAGTTAGTGTTACTGAACAGAGAAGGACATGGTGGTCAGTTTCAGAGCCTTGCTGAAGGTGTTCTGCGACATCGAGAACTGCGTTGGCACATGATGAGGAATAATTTATTTCAGAACATTATCAACCACGCCACCACGACACATTGGTTTGCGTATAAAAGGCAGGACAAGTGCTCACACGTAAATGTATTAAACAAGTCGTCAGTTAAACAGATCTAGCTGAGATTATCGCTCGTCGTAATGTCCTTCCGCTCCTCTTTCACGCAGCATAACAAGTCATACGTTTCATAATTGTAGTATTTTATTTGTGTTGCGTGTATTTCTCACCCCGCCGCTACAGGGGCCTGGTGGTGAAGCTGAGGGACAGGTTCCGTCACCCAGAGTGCTACACCTGCACAGACTGCCAGGTGAACCTCAAACAGAAGGGACATTTCTTTGTGGAAGATCAGATTTACTGCGAGAAGCACGCACGCGAACGCGTCACTCCACCAGAGGGCTACGACGTGGTCACGGTGTTCCCCAAGTAGACCCACCTCCCAGGACCCCCCTCCCAGGACCCCCCCCCCATAGCGACGGACTGCACATCACTATAGGATACCATTAAATGATCCAAGACTTTGCCAAATTTAGCCCATGCTATGTATAGGACACTATGAAATGGTATTTTTCCCCCTCGCGGGTCACTGTTAAACAGGAGAACAACAAGAACTATGTCCTTTTTAGCTTTGGCGACGCACAAAGGATGGATGAATACTGTAAAAGTACTAACGTTATTTGTATTCTACGTGAAAACGTTTTGTTCCCCCAAACCTGGGGTCTAGTTCAGTTAGATTTTCTGTATGAATTACAATTCAGTGTATGTGTTTGTTATTTTATGAATTGGATGATTTCTCACGCCAAATAATTCCTTATGTTCTCATCAATTGCTAAGTGAATAGACCAACTGTTTTTTTTAAGAAAATATTACTGCCAAATAAATGTTTTATCTCAACCCTAACTTCTATTGTCTTGTAAGACTAACGTCTTTAGCCAAAGTATGTCACAGGATAAGTTGAACAAAGTCTACTTAGGCCTAATAAGTGCAACGTTGTTTTAAGATAACTTATCTAATTGAACATTTTACTAATCCTAAGCCTCTAAGATCCACTCAGCAACTAAATCCTATAATCAGGCGACGCTTTTTGCAAAGATAATCGTCAGATAATCAGATACAGGATTTGCATGAATGAAGTGCAGGCGAGTTTACCATCAAAAAGTGTCTCTGAAGAAATGATTGTCATGAAATACATGCACGTCGAATAACAATGCGAGGCTAAACGTCAATAGCCGTTGATTGGAACATAAAAGGTAAGAGTGATATAGTTGGGATCCCTCGGTTCACCTCCAGCCTCGCCCCCCCGGGGCTGCCCTGACACGACGGCGTGGAAGACGCGGAGTCCCACGCACTGGATTGCGCACTCGTTGGACTTTCCAAAGGCTTCATCGTGTAAATACCTGCTGCTGTCGGCCAGTGAGCCTCGTGTTGACGTGGAGCGTGATATCCAGGTTGTTGATGGTGATCGGCCATTCTCAAAGTCTCCGTCAGTGCCCAGATGTAGTTGTGAGCGAAGCGCAAGGTTTCGATCTTCGTCAGCTTCGCGTCGTCGGGCAGCGTGGGTAGGATGCTCCTCAGGTCGTCCAGGGCGGAGTTCAGGTTGTGCATACGATTCCGCTCTCTGTCGTTGGCTTTCACTCTGCGTTTTCCTCTGGGCCCGCACAGTCCTGGTGGTTTTGATCCAAGAGGCTTCTTCGTGCAGGTTTGATTAACCTTCCATCCACCATGACTGGAGCGGTGTCGACAAAGCTGTGTATTGGAATCGTCTGGTTTGTCGTCGTCGTCGTCTTCGGTGCTGCGGACAGAATGCGCAGCGGGTCTGACGGTGACGCACCGCTCAGCCGGCGCACACGTCAATGTTGGCAACATCCTGCGCAGTTCCAAAAAGTCAAATTAATTGCATATAGGTCCTAATAAAAAAAAATCAAGATAGGAATACGTGCCAAGAAAATAAAATGTTACTGTTATTTATGTGTATATATATATATATATATTTAATATTTTTTATAATTTTTTTTTTTACCGATGTAGTTTGGAGTCAGTCGTTTCTCCTTGGGCTCCTGCCTCCAACTGGAAGAGACGGAAGCTGTATATGCGCAGCTGACAGTGAGAGAAGGATGTGCATCATCTGTCATTTTATGTGGCCTTTATCTTATCTGTTTCAATGGTGCCTGAATAAACAGCGCCTGTCCATGGGGCCAATCAGCTGCAGGCAGCAGCGCGTCTTGCGCTCCCTTGTCCCTGCTTTACGGTGATAGTGCGAGTGTATCTTGTTCACAGACACACCAGGCCACTCATGTTTGAGTTGTATTGCGTTTTTAAGATGCAGAAGAAGAATTTAAAATGTGTCTGATCTGCATGTCGTATAATTTATTTGGCTGTCATTTCATTAGCACTATGCAGACTAGACCTTACATGTAAATTCAAGAAACTCATTCGAATCAGATGGAGTTGACAAAACGCACATTATAATGCGCGATTGTGTCATTCTGCTAAATAAAATCTTTGAACTATGTTTTTTTATTCATATTTAGGCCACTACTTTTTTATTACGCACATTTTAAAATGTTCAGTCCTCACTTCTACAATGGTATTATAAAAGTTGCTTTATATAGGCTCAAAATGGGAAGGCTTACTAAATATGAATTAAAACGATGAAAAAAATATAGTATAAATATTGATACAGAACCCCGTATGGCACGCTTGTTAGTTTTATAAGTAGTGTACATATCTGGTATTGACATATTTGACTTGGCTCTAGCTTGGCGCGGTCCTTACTTGATTTTGGGAAACCATTTAATTTTGCCAAATTACAATGCCGTTTTATTAATGTGGTAAAATAAGATTTCCGCGTTGATACTGCTTGCCATATCACATAACATATCAATTACAATGTCACAAAGTTATAAAAATCTAAATTCTCATCGACTGAAAGCGCAATAATCTCGTGGGTCGATCATCACAATTACGCATGGCGACACCCTGTTAAAAGCTCTCGAAAAGGCACAACTTTTTATTTGAAATTGAAGTACAAAGGGTTTTGTTCTTTGTCAAATCAATAAATGTGTATTTAACACCACACATTTACTGTAATATTGTGCGCTATGACATCTCCAACATGCAAATGAACTGATGTTGGCGAGTAGCGCATGGGTGTTTTTAGTCTTTTAGTCTTATTTTTAAATTATTAAAATGTAAAAGTGACACATTTGTGAATGGGCGAAATGTGCTACGGCACAACAGAAGCCTAATTTACAAAGGACCCCTAAAACACTTGTTACACACTCGTTAACTTTCTGTCTAAATATGTATTTTGGGAGCTCTCTGATAACCATATGCTTTCAATAAAATTGACAAATACGCTGGTGAGATACGAGATGGTGCTTCGCTGTTATAAAAGCCACCACGAAAAGTCTAATGTAAACTGAATATTACCACTTTACAAATATTCACTGATGCCAAATCTATGTTGGAATATCGTGGACAGGTGTGTGTTTGAGGGTGACAGCCTCGACTTGATTTTTTTATCAGCATACTATGCTTTTCCGCTTGTTATGCAAAGTGTAGGCAAACACACGCTCCGAGTCGCCAATGAAATGGTAGATATCGAGGCAGACTTCGTCCGAAAGTGATTTAACAATATTTAACAATAAACTGAGCAAGCGTGAGAGCAGGTGATACCTGCCCGAGTCTCCTGATTACTGCTCCACTTTACAGTCTCTTGTGCTTATTTAATAAACGAAATCTATTTATTATTATTTTAGCAAACAGAGGTACCAGGTGGGGCTTTATTTTCGTCTTGAGCTTTTGTTTGAAGGACGTTTTGAAGGGGCAATCAAAGTCCAACAACTCGCTGACCAGATTGTTGTCATCCCAAACTAGCAGCCAACCATTGAATGTGGGCCCTCTTATTCAGTGTAGCAAATGGCCACGGGAAGAAAGAAAAGGGGAAACTTCTTAAAGAGAGAAAAACATCTTAAAACATTTAATTGCAACCCGGATGCCATATGTACACCTCTTGTGAAAACCCCAACAATGCGACTGCCTTTAGAAAGTGGAGAGTGCGCCTTTGGAGACGCGTGCGCTTTTTGGAGAGGTGTGCGCATCGTGACCAGAATGACCCTGAGCACACTTTGCACAAGTAGTAATTCGGTTTTAATGTCCTTTTGAGTTTCTTTCACCGGCCCAGTATTGTAACTCTAACCTAAGCTTTTGAAGGCCATGATCATCAATTACGACGGAACAGGAGCCACGGGGCAGTCTGTCCCATGATGGTGCACAGCTTTGAATCGTGAACAATGCGCTTGTGATTGCAGGTCGCTACCTTTCAACACATACAATTACAATATTTTTATTAATATTTTTCTATCTTCTGTCAGTAAGTTTAGGACGTAAATTGGAAATTAATGCTGGTCAAAATTGTGTGTATTTTTTTGTTTTGACATTTTCGTTATAATATAGATATAGGCCCATGTATGCCTACATATTTTAACATAACTCGACGTTTAGGCCTACATGTTCAAATATCAGCATTTAATCAAATAGGCCTATATCAAGATATTTGTCATGTAACATTTCTAGGAAGATCGACTAATTTAAGTCCCATGGGATTTTCAGTTATCTTCATTATAAGGTAAATTGTCCAATTTTTACTTGGAATTTGTATATTCATCCGTTGGTTTTAGGCTATAATATGATTGTCTTTGACAACATTTTTTTTTTACATTGTTCCAACATAAATTACATCTTGAATAGTTACAAAATTATGTTGCCATAACCAAACAAAAACACATGCTTTATTATTATTCTTTAGAGATGTTTAGTTTTTTATGAAAACTCAATAAGACATTTACATTGTTGGTATGTCGCCAACTTTCTGTTAAATGATTGGGGGTGACTCAACAATGTTGTGAATCATGATTGATTTGATATTATAGGTAGATCTTAACCAGTAGGCTACGCCTACAACCCACATAGTGGTAAAAAGACCAAACAAAAAAACAAACAAACAAACAAACAAACAAACAAACAGTGGTAACGTTCAGCGTCTCCAAAACAGATTTCAATTACAACCTTTATTTTGCAACGGGACACATACGCAAGATGTGTGCCCATTTAAAGTAACCCCATTATTACATATCAATAAAAAACGAATACATTTTACAAATCAATGAAGTATGACTTGAAGAAAATCAAATAATTACCAACAGCCCCAGTGGCCCTCCCCAGTGGCCCTATAGTATGTCTCTAATAGACCATTTATATGTATCATTGTGTAGGAGCAGCCGTCGGCCACTCGGGGGCGCCGTTGTGACACTTAGCAAACACACAGTTGACGTCAATGCAAACGCGACAGCACCGACCGATGTGGTAACCACCACCCCTGGGTGTCGTTAGCTCTAACTTTTCACATGTGCTGCTTTTATACGTAAGATCCGTGTAGCATGTGAACGCCATGCTCAGTGGGGATTCATGACCACGGACCTTCTCGCTCAGATCTTACGTGTGCATCTGTCGGTTCGCGTTGATCAGATGCTGGCTACTTCCTGAAAGTGGGGTTAGCTTAGCAGCAGCAGCAGCTGTTGTTGATGTTGTTTATCAGGCTCGTCTTGTACCAGCGACTCTCCTATAACTCGACCAACAGGACTGTGTCTGCTGCTTCTCCCCCCACCACCCCGACGACATGGACTACAAGGTACGCAAAGGACTCCTTATCGACCTAAAAGGTGTTTTATTTAGCGTTTTGGTTGTAAGCATGGCATTGGGAAGTGTTGGATGATGATGATGATGATGATGATGATGGAGTCAAGGTGTGTTGTTTACAGTGTGATCACATGGACAGAAGATATTGCTGTGAGTTGGGGTTTGTTTAACCCTATTCAGTGAGGATTTGTAGGTGACTGTTTATTGCAGTGGCCGGTTGTTCTGGACTTTAACATTTGTCTGCACAGGAAGCAATACGTGCAGAGCATCATTGTGTTGTGGGAGAGATGGTAAACACTTTTATTTAAATAGGGATTATAAACCGAGTTCACACTAGACGCTTGCCAAAAGGTTCTGAGGCACCAGACTTTGACCCAGCTCTGCTCTGAATAACAGTCAACCTTGTAGTACCAGAATAACCCCATCTCCTCCCCAGCCTGTCATCTGAACAATTGAAGGAAAAGCAGCACATCAAACTAACTTGGATTGTAGCCACTTTTATTTCTTAAAAGCAGGATGAAACAGCTGCCTTTCAATGCCTACTACATAATAGTAGGCATACAGTGGATGTCAACAACTTCTGCACCCAGTGCAGGGTGGTGTTTTAGGGATTTTCCTATCAAATCTCATCTTACTGTTGGTAACTTGGCAACAGAAAAGAAAAAACCCGTGATCACATTTTATGAGATGAAATTTGCCTACAGAATCACCATCCACCACCACCACCATGCCCCTTCACTCGCTCATACACCCCACCCCATTCCCCACTCCTCCTGAGAACCAGAGTTTATAAAAAGTCTTCCAGATTGTGCATGACCACACATTCCCAGTCTGTTTCATCGTCGCCTCATGAGGAATGACGTGTTTTTTGGCAGCCGGACCAGACAGAGCAAAGCAAAGCAAGTCGGAGATCGCCTGCAGCTTACGCCTGTTCTTCCGAGCTCATCGATGACTGACTCAGCAGAATGATAATGTTGCGTGGTGTGTTCTGTTAACCCCTTGAGGTACCTAGTAGCAGCACCGGCCTTCTCCACCTCCTCCTCCTCCACCTAGTACATTTCCATGAGAACATGACCTCCCCCATGAGAAAACAATAGTCTCCTCAGAGAATCCCCAGCTGCCCCTATGGAAGGAAAGCAGAGGAATGGGCGTCCCACTGCAATACAATGGCTGGAACAAAATGGGCACCGGAGCTTTTGTCCATGCACAGCATTAACTAACATATTTAAACATAGGCCACCACCGTGTGCAGTTTATCAAACGGAGCGAAGCCCATGGGAACAGTGGATTTGCTTGTATAGCTTTTGTGGATGTGTTTTGAATTAACGTTAGATAGCACAACATTCTGTCTTTTATGACAATGGAAGTCTAGATTGCCGCAGATTACCAAAGCTTGTCGTCCAGATGACTTGCCCCTTTTTAACCAATTAACTTATCAAGAAAAGTAGTATGTTAAAGTCTTTTAATGATAATTGATAAGCTAGTATTCACACTAGTATTTTATCAAGACACAAGCGATTTGTCTTCTTCTACGGTTGTTCTCTTACCTGGCTAACCTGGCCAAACCTGTATGAGAGCGTGCTATTTGAACCCATGTGTATGACAATTGTAGTTAGGGAAAGTAGGAGGCTTTTGTATTCCAACAGTGGCCCTCCCATTGCTCTTCATTCAACACTTTGAGGATTAAGATCACTGTCAGAAAGCAATTAGGTCTATT
Organism: Trachyrincus murrayi; assembly: GCA_900323305.1. Taxonomy (NCBI): domain Eukaryota; kingdom Metazoa; phylum Chordata; class Actinopteri; order Gadiformes; family Macrouridae; genus Trachyrincus; species Trachyrincus murrayi. The sequence continues at coordinate 19,910 of OOFB01036830.1, forward strand.
AAGGTGTTAACTGTCATGCTGACACCTTACCTGTTTTCATATCAATTACTAGTTTACATTCACCTTACCGGTTTTCATATCAATTACTAGTTTACATTGGTGTGGCACACGGCACCTAAGTGGCTTTGCTGGGTTCCTCCGACACAGGTAGAGGTTGTAAACCCCAGTTTGCTGACATGTCAGAGCTCTTCCTGAGTGTGTGTGGTGCCGGCTGGTTTATCCTGTGGGCCTTCATTACGCAATGCCCCACAGGTGTGCAGCCTCACCCAGCCCCAGAGCCTCATCAGACTGACGTGGGCCAGGTGAGGCTGCTGAAACCAGCCATCAACCACACACACACACACACACACTCCACAATTGGTTTCTTGCTGGGAATGTACTGTTCTTGTTGAAAATAGAAGTCTACAAGAGGAATCTAATAGAAACCAGAGACGGCTGCCTTGAAGATAAGATATGGTGATGCAAAGTAGTCTTCAGTCCTCGTGAGGTTTGGTTACCCAAGGTGTTTTCCTTACCGGGACCTTTATCTCTTCTCCATCAGATTGTGGTCCGAGTTATGGAAGAAGCGTGTTGTTTCTTATCGAACGGGCCTGTCACGGTGCTGTAAAAGAGCAGTCAGTGGGGAAGATAATGGGAAAGCATGTGTAGATATGTTCAATTTTACAGCACTTATGAAACGACAAATCATGAATCATTTACTATGATCGTCAACTGGCCTACATGATGATACTTGCCTATTTTTATTCTTGGGTAAATCTTTATCAATACAATAAAAAATAAAAAAGAACAGAGCAACAAAACAGCTGATATTTCAGGATCTTAAGGTGTGAGCAAAGCCTTACAAATTCTAACATAGGATATAATTTATTTTCATTTATTTTCGTACCCATAGTGAAACCTTGTTGCTATCTCCTGGGATCAGGATTGGCAAGTTAAACACATTGTGTGTTTCCTATTGGCTTTTAAAGGTCACATGGTATTTGGCTGTGTTGGGTGGAGTCAACATTACAGCTGAGCCGAGAGGGTCGGCTCATCTGTAATGTTTCATAGGGGAGGGCCACCTGCGAGACCGTTGATAGGGATCACTGACAGCTAAGTGAGATAAACTCAACTGTGGAGACATGGCAACGTCTTCTGATGTAAGTACTGGCTTTAAATAAAGCTTTAAATACTTTGCTGAAAAAGGTGTTGGCTGTATTAGAACATAAACATCAAAATGGTGTACTCCTCACTAACACTGGTTTTTGGCAGCCTTACAGCATTTGCCACATCTTCGTGATAATTGGTTGCTTGAATGTGTGGCTTTTGAGTTGCATGAGTCACATTTGAGTACCAGCTGTAAAAATGATTGAATGTGTTTTGATGCATCTATTTTATTGTGTGTCAATTCAACTACATTACATGGGATTACGAGGATGGATTGTAATTGTTGTATATTAATATATAATATATTAATATATAATATTAATATAATATATAATAACCAAATGTGGAAGTAAAGAAAGCTGGTGAACTTGATGGTCATTGTCTATTGTTCTACTAACAGTTATCAGACGTGTGTGTGTGTGTGTGTGTGTGTGTGTGTGTGTGTGTGTGTGTGTGTTTTTACTTGAAATCGTGATGCATTGAATAGTACGAGCCTAGAGATGTCCCTGTGATGCTCCTGTGTGTCTCTGTGTGTCTCTCCAGAGTGCCTTGGACGTGTACCGGGAGATGCTGCTACTGTATGTGGACCAGGGCCGGCAGCAGGTCAACCGCGTCTGTGCGGACCTGGAGCCCTGGCAGATCATTGGTGTCACCGTCCTCACCACACTGGGAGGAGTCTGGCTCAAGGGCTTCCTCTTCCAGCAAGAAAGTAAAGAAGCTTCCACCAAATAATCCATAGAGATAAGATAGCGGGCATAGAGTTGAATCATAATCGGGCAAAATGTTAAAATGAATACAATGTGAGCGGTGTTCTGACTTTCACAAGGCCGTGGCTCTCAAGGCTGTTTCAGGGCTACGTGTTGCAAGCAAACCCACACGCTGAATTCCTCTGAAATAAATAATGTAGTTGAAAAGGAAACAGTAGCTCCATGCAGGGAATCATTGGTCAGTAAATGCAACTGTACAATCCAATCCTGGGATTTTGTGTCACTACTTTCAGGATTGAGACACCAGATAATACCCTAGATTTGCTCTAACTAGATACATTCAGATCACTCAGATTAGCACATCTTTCAGCAGCAAGATGTTGTTCAGGCTCGCAACTTCCCTCACATGTTGTGAAGCACAGCTGGGAACACCACTGCGTGTCTGCTCTCTTAGTCATTCATTTGCGGTCGTCTCCGTCTACCAGTAATTTAACCAAAACGGCGCCTTTGTGGCATTTCACCAACAGGTCTTGAGTCCAGAATGAAGAAGCAGTGCTTTCGACTCATCAGAAAAATACCCTATGTTGGCATGGCAGTAAGTATACCAGAACAGATGGGATGGGGGACGTGATGGGTCATCAGACACGAGTTTTCATGAGTCACACTTGACGTGAGTGGGTAGGGCCGACACACAACAGAGGGGAGGAGCAACACAGACCTTTGGCCCACTTTACATCTCTATATCACTGTCGTGATAAAGAAACAGGGTTACTTTGGGTCAGCTTATCAGCTTATGTCATAGAGGCAACACTTCTTCACTAAATCCTATTGTAGCTTGCATGTTTGCAAAGCATTCGCTTTTTAATTGGCGCTCTGCACTTGTTTCCAATGTCCCGCTATTTCCCCACATCTTGCTGACCTGCAGACGCAGTGGAATTAAATTGCAGTAAACACAGCTGTTTTCTAAAGCGACTTCATTGTCTGGTCTTTTCCTGACAGATCCAGAGCCAGCTGAACAAGGCCCTGGACGACATGTCGGTCAGTCTTTGTACTCTGAAGGAGGGCATGAGCTACACGCTGCAGCTCCCGTCGACGGGGCTCTCCCAGGTCCAAGTGCTCGACATGATCAGGGAATACCAGACACTGAGTGAGTCCTCGTCGTTTGTTACCTGCTGGCTTTGGCTACGCTCCGTCCTCTTTTGTTTTTGGTGACTTGCTCAAATAAATAAAAGTCCTCTTTTTGAAGAGGCTGAAAACATCGTAAGAACCGACCTTCATATTTTGTAAGGGATGATGAAAATGCTGCCGTTTTCTGACATATTAACATATTGAACTGTTTTTTGCCTGTTGCAGATGATGTCCAATGGGAGAAGGGCTGCGTGTCGGGGGCAGTTTACTGGGGAGACGAGAAACTGACCAAGCTCTTGGTTAAGGTATGCGTCGGCATCACCCCAACCTGCATACGGTTGGGGTTGGCGTTCTTGGCCGGTCCGAATGCAGAATGCTGAACGTCCCTTGTCCCTGCGGTCCCTAGGTGTACGGCGACTTCGCATGGAGCAACCCGCTTCACCCCGACATCTTCCCCGGCGTGCGTAAGATGGAGGCGGAGGTAGTGAGGATGACCTGCTCCTTGTTCCACGGCGGTCCGGAGTCCTGCGGCACAGTGAGCCCTTGAATACCACATGAACACTACGCGGATAACCCTGCGAGCGGTTCATCGTCACGTGACTGCTTCCGCCTGCCTTCTTTCCGTCCAGGTCACCTCAGGAGGCACAGAGAGCATACTGATGGCGTGCAAGGCCTACAGGGACATGGCGTACGAGCGCGGCATCAAGCACCCTGAAATGTACGTCCGAAGCACAGTGTGCAGCTGTTGTCGAGACCCCCTGTTATTCGCTCCATCTGGAAAGCATGACCCCCTGATGCTGGTCGTTGGTCGGTTGGTTTGTTCCCGAGCTGACGGCGGTCCAGCAGTGTGTGTGTGTGTGTGTGTATGTGTGTGTGTGGGAGGTCAGCGGGTCTAATGTGCTGACGTTGTGTTCTCCCCGGGCTTCCTCCTCGCCATAGCGTTGCGCCGAAGAGTGTCCACGCCGCCTTCGACAAAGCAGCGCACTACTTTGGGATGAAGCTCGTCCACGTCCCCCTGGATAAGGACACCATGAAAGTGGACGTGAAGGTGGGAATGCTGACAAAAGAAATAACCCAATGTATTTATAATTCAAACATTCAAAACAATGTTGTTGTTGTTGTTGTTGTTGTCCAGGCCATGAAGAGGGCCATCAACGGGAACACCGCCATGCTGGTTTGCTCCACCCCCCAGTTCCCCCACGGCATCATCGACCCCGTGGAGGAAGTAGCCAAGGTGAGGCCGTACTGTGGACGTGACGATCATGAAATGACTGAAGCTGTAATGTGCTGACACGGCACACACGCACACACACACACACACACACACACACACTTACCCGGCGGTTCTTTTCCCAGCTGGCCGTGCGCTACAAGCTGCCCCTGCACGTGGACGCGTGTCTGGGGGGCTTCCTCATTGGCTTCATGGCCAAGGCGGGCTACCCCCTGGCCCCGTTCGACTTCAGGGTGAAGGGTGTCACCAGCATGTCGGCCGACACGCACAAGGTGAGCAGCAGCGGGGTCAACTGCAGTAGGCAGCGAGGGGGCCTGAGTCTACTGGGGAGGCAGGGTGGCTGACGGCAGCGAGGGGGCCTGAGTCTACTGGGGAGGCAGGGTGGCTGACGGCAGCCAGGGGGCCTGAGTCTACTGGGGAGGCAGGGTGGCTGACGCCATCTCTGAAAGGAAAATGACGAAGGGTGAATCAGTGACCAATTGTTTGCTCATATGAACAACGACGTCATTCATTTAGAAAGTTGATAAAAGGGGAAGTTCAGCGTGTGGAACAGAACATCAACACATAATTTGCAGACCATGGATGACAAGATAATTTTTGAACACAGGCCGCAATTGTTTGGTTTTTTATTAAGCCGATTGGTCGTGCCACAACATGAAACTGAATTATTGATTCCTGCATGCAACTCTGTATGTCTCTCTCTCTGTCTCTCGATCTCTTTCTCTCTCTGTCTCTCTCTGTCTGTGTGTGTGTCCCCCCCAGTATGGCTACGCCCCCAAAGGCTCCTCCGTCATCCTGTATAGTGAGAAGAAGTACCGCCACCACCAGTACTTTGTGGCGCCCAACTGGCAGGGAGGGATCTACGCCTCTCCCTCCATAGCGGGCTCCAGGCCGGGGGGCATCATCGCCGCCTGCTGGGCCACCATGATGCACATGGGGGAGGACGGCTACGTGGACGCCACCCGCAAGATCATCGGCACGGCACGCACGATCAAAACAGAGTACGATATTATAACTAGGGCTGTCAATCGATCGAAAGAAATGTATGTGATTAATCGCATGATATGCTGTGATTTATCTAAATTAGCTGGGAAAAGCCCCCAAATGAAGATATTTCAATTCAAAAGACATGACATTATTGTGGCAGATGAGTAGAGCATTGAATACCCTGGTGAACTACATCTGTTATTATCACTACTGTGGCCTATGGTGTAACTCAGCCTTTTCAATGATTCCCCTATTCCACGGGGAGCTCTAGTTACCTCACCACTAGCTCCACAAGGTTAGTAGTATCTTTCCAGCGAGGGGTTATAAATATTTAAGTGGTGAACGTAGCCGAAGTTATGGCCATTTATAATTGACCGTACACAAATGGGATGATAGTTAGTCAGTCACTTTCATCAAGCAGAGAAACAGCCACACACTCAGCCCAGACACCAGTACTGTCTCCCCAGGGCTCGCTCTCGCATGGGAGGCTCGATGGCAGTGAGACAGCCCACCACCACAGAGGAAGTCACTTCCAAACCTTTCCCCACAAGAGAGAAGCAGAGCATCAGTCGAGCACCCGACACGTTAGCCACACAATGAGGAAGTGCGTTTCCAGATGAATCACGGGTGTTTACCCTAATTATAACTTGTCTGTCGTGATTGGCATCAAATATGTTCACACTTCAACTGCTGGCGTGGGCGAATGATTGCATAGCTTATGTTGAAAATCAAGTCCTGGTGGATCATTTTAGGTTCGGTTTTGTTCATCAAAATGAATGAAAACCCTTTCCAATGTATGCTTTATACACTTCTGCACAACTGCTGGAGTTGACCAACGATTGTATGGCTTATGTTGTATAACTCAAACCCGATTGTAAACCGTTTCTCCTCGCCTCTCCCCTAGAGTCCGTAAGATAAAGGGAGTGTTTGTGTTTGGCGACCCCGAGGTGTCCGTGGTCGCCATTGGCTCTGATGACTTTGATATCTTCCGCCTTTCCAACGCGCTGACGTCCAAGGGCTGGAACCTGAACACACTGCAGTACCCGTCCAGGTAACCCCAGGACAGATCTGTCTTCACAAAATAGCCCTATATTTAATGTATGATATGCTTTAATATGTTTGATTTATTTATTCACAGCATCCACATTTGTTGCACAGTCCTGCACACCCAGCTGGGGGTCGCTGATAAGTTTGTAAGCGACGTCAGAGAGCAGGTGGCCATCATAATGAAGAACCCGAAGGAGAAGACCACTGGCATGGTAAGCTATGCTATGCTAAGCTAAGCTAACCTCACCTACGGCTCGCTTATAGGCCGCTGCGGATCCATGTTCACATTACAGACGGGCTCCTTGTTGTAATCGTCACGGTCGTTTTTGAGTTGAGTTTCCGAGTGCCTTTTTGCAGTATTTTAACAAACCTGTGCAACCTGTATACCAAACTTGCCACTCAAAGTGTTCGAATGGCAATGCAAACAGACATGCAAATACATGTTAATTCTTTTGAGCTTGTGTTATTTTTTTTCTCTCTGGCAATACCCACACAGGTTTCTCACTTTAAAAAAAGAGAGAATAATCAAGACACTGATTTGAACCACCATTGTCTCAGATGAGACTATAAAGCCTTTTATGGTGGTCGTGTACTGACTTTTACTCTCTGAACCCCCTCCACACAGGGAGCCATCTACGGCATGGCCCAGTCCATCCCAGACAGGTCCATGGTGACGGAGATCTCGTGTGGATTCCTGGATTGCCTCTACAGCACAGAGGTGCACAAGCCTACACCACCAGCAGCTCATATGAACGGTAACGGTAAAGCACACTGAAGCACCGTCAGTCCCTGGCCAACTCCTCTGGACACGCCCCCGCCCTACACCCCCCCTCCATACCTGTAGGGGGACTACCAGCCTCCCACCACCTCGTCCTTTAACCTGTCCGCTCAGTAAAAAAAAAAAGCCCAACGGTTGCCTTATTTTGCCTCGGCTACCCCTACTGTTTGCACTGACAAACGACCTGGGATGCACAAGCCATCGTGTTTTAGTACACAGTGAGGGAAACATGTCACATATACTGTGCCTAGAGACCTTAGAGAAATTATGACTCAAATCATTATTCTAACGATTATCTGTTGTTGTTTAAAAGCTTGGAAATGTATTTTGGTTGTTTTTTGTTTTTTTTGCAGTTTATTTGTTCATTCAGTTTTATCGGTGCTTAATTGTGTCTTGAATCTAAATGTCAATCATCTGACTAATTCATTTTGGTTTTTCATCATCTGTTCATCTGTGAATACATGCAAGTGTTTATTTTTTTATCTTCCTTTTTAAACAATCAAGCAGGAACATTTCAAAATGTGGTCGTCACTGAATAATGATATGTAATGAAGCCTAGAAACACAAACCACTGAAAGCATGTCACGCTGCTCTTCTGCCCTCTAGTGTACAACTACATGTACTGCAGTTGCCTGGTTGCCCCAAACATGCAGTTTTTCAGTTTTTTTTGTTCCAAATCTTGAATAACCATATACTCTTTTTAATCATTTTTCCTAGCACTTAAAACAAATGTAATTCATACTTTTGTTATGATGCATTGACAGTGGAAGAAGGTGTTAGAGATAATTTGATGTCACTAAAAGGATAAGAAATTAGTATTAATAAGGGCTGACGTTGAATGTTTCTATTGTGACTAACTTCCCCTTTAAAATTAGAAAGAAATAATATATTTGTCTGTTAATTCATCCTGTGGAGTAATATAATGTTCATTATATGTTTGTATGTGGTGGACAGATAACCTGAATATTTTACTTCCTTGTAATTCAAGATCTTTCAATCTACCTCAGTCAACACCTATTATGATCACGTCTCTTCTTCATTCTGGTATGCTCCACGGTCTGTTTTGACAACGGATCCTCTCATGCAGATTATGTCAACAGTCAGTAGACTTAACGTGTGTTTAAACCATGTAGACGTATCCTCTTTATTCTGTGTTTTTGTCTGTTTTGAAGTTCACCTTTTTCAGTTTCCATGTGAAAAGTGGAACCATCCACGGACCTTGGACTTTTTTTTTTTCCACATACTCGTGTGTTTACTCAATATTGATTGTTGAATATATCCATTACGATATTTCCATGTTCACCCAATACATAACCTTCATGTTTCAGGAGTGAAAACAACAGCACATATTACATTGTTTTAGAAAGCAGGCATGTATTTCACCAAACAGACTTACTCGTGTCGTTTTGCCGTGTGTGTTTTTATGTATAAGACCACTGTGTGATTTGTGTGTTCATTAATTAATTATCTATAATCCTGGCCAGGCCTTTTCCTTTGTGTTCCAACAACTGTTTTTTGTTTTTTTTATTACATATTGAGTTGTGAATGTATTAAAAAAAAAAAAAAAAGTAGCATTCAGAAAGACACCAGAAGCCCTTCCAGTGTTTCCTACTGGCTGGTCTCTTCTCAACCCAGTAAACATAATTATTGATTTTTTTTTATTGATTTTGTTTAATTACAATGTTATTTCAAATTTCACTCTTTTCCTAGTATGTCAGTCTCCTACGTAGCGATAGTTTTTATGTTCATGGTGGTGTCCATTAGTCATCCAGAATGTTTACTTGTTTAGGTTTGTGTTGTTGGCTGTTATTTAAAAACACCCCATAGCAATAATAGAGCATGGCTCCTCGGTGGCCAGGCCATGAGGCCATGCTCATGGGTCACGTGGTTCTGTTAAGCAAACTCAGGGATTTTGCTTTGTAACCGTCATTTCTGTGTGGCCCCAATGCTCCTTTTATCCATGTAAATGTTGTCAATTTAAATTAATAAATACCAAGTTGCTATAAGACTTTGGATTCATGTCTGGTTTAATCAAGTCCAAAAAGCAGGTGGATGGTTATTGTGAAATTTAAATCTTCATGATGCACATACTGTATGTATGAAATTAAACACTTTTTTTTTTTTTTGGAAAACAACTTTTATTTTACCACTTAAACAATTTGAACAAACACAGACAGACGGAAAGGCACAGGTTTTGCATTTTAAAATGTGATCTGTGAATACGAATGGAATGATAAGACGAGGTACTTAATTGATCCCAGACGGGACATTCGGGTAATTAGACTAGTCATCCTATCCTCTTTGGTGAATATTCTCACACATCTTGCACTCAAATCAAGTCAATCCATCAAAATCCTTTACATATATACACGCACACACGCGTGCACACAGAGGTTGGGGTTTTTTCGGAACGAGAACAACGACATGAAACGGGAGTTTGGGGTCCAGCTGTCGTTCACATGAGGGAGGCCTGGTCAATGAAGGTGGCCAGGGTGATGTCACGCTGGGAGAGTCCGCCACATTCATGTGTGCTGAGTGTGATCTGAACCTTGGGAGAGAGAGAGAGAGAGAGGGAGGGAGGGAGGAAGGTTGGACTGGTTATGGTGTGGAAATGACACTCCCCACAGGAAATACGACTCAACATGGCCACAATTGGCCTATGTTGAGTCGTATTTACTACTATTATACAAAAGCTACTTTTTTATCCAAAGCGACAGTGAATTCAGATGTTATTAAGGAGCAGGTAGAGGTTAGCCATCTCACTCAACCATCCAGACCCTTTTGGCTAGGAGTCAGACCACTACAGTTATCCTACCGCTCTAACTGTACCCCTCCTGTCGATATAAAGTGTGACCATGATAACACACCTTGTTGTAGACATTGAACCACTCTGGATGATGGTCCATCTTCTCAGCTTGTAGCGCCACTCTGGACATGAAGCCGAAGGCCTGGGAGAAGAAAACCACCAGAAAGGATTAGTGACCACAGTCAAGAAAATGTGTCTCCTTATACAAGTTAAGATAGTCTAGGGTTCCACTCCCAGCCAAAACACACCACCCCCCCCACAGCCCACCTGTAAGCATCCTTGAGCAAGATGCCTAACCCCCCCCCCCCCCCCCCCCCCCCCC
>OOFB01036832.1:6701-28774 GCA_900323305.1 Trachyrincus murrayi
ACTTTGATTTATTCAGAAAAATCATGTTATATGTCAATTTAAAATGGTGTGTACGTGTGTGTGTGTGTGTGTGTGTGTGTGTGTGTGTTACATGCTTGCCCCTAAGTCCCTTGTTTTTCCACCTCAGTCTTCCAGACATGGCAGACCTCTGCCACACACACACACATACATACACAACCAACCACACACACACACACACACACACACACTCATTGTCCCAAGGTTTTCGTCCATGTCACAGTGCATGAGGTTTTGAAGCTCCTCAGGTTCATAGCGAGCTAAAACTACACGTGAATGAAAAAAGAAAGACTGCTGTGGTTAATAACCATGTCTCATTTAATTTTTTTACTCTACTGTTAATAGTTGATAATTAATTGAGCATTAATTGATTCATTTTGGATATTAATGCATCTTAATTAATGATACCATTGTTTGTTATGACCATTAATTCACCATACACTGTATCATATCTCTATCAAACTTGAAGGTACAGCAATAGAGGTGATGACTCATCGCACCGTGGAAAGATCGGCCTACCCGATTGGCTAAACTCACAGAAGGGTTAACGTACGTTGTGGCTGTATGGCTGCTGACAGATTGCATGTCCTGCTTGAGCAGGTATCACTGTTCAACAGATGCTCGTCTGTGCGGCCCGTTCATTCTGTCCCCCGTCACGTCCCCGTCTCTCCCCGTCCCTGTCTCTCCCCGTCCCTGTCTCCCAAACCGCAAAGCCATAAGTATATAAAGAGGAAATAACACAATAAAATAAAAGCGCGTGACAAGGTAGATTCCTGTGGGAGTCAGTAGGGCTGGAAGCACGGGGCAATCAAGGCTAGGCGACCCAGGTGAATGCTGGGACGTTTCGAAAAGGGCACCAGGACAGGGAGTTCTGTTTGCTCTCGCGAGAGACAAACCGACACACTGATTTGTTTTGAGTTTATTTCACCTCATGGTCGGATGGTTAGATTAGTAATAGGGTTTCAGCGGGGAGTTTTGAATGTACTTCCTAGGGAACAAAGGGACTATACTGTAGTGAGGATGAAGTGAGGCAGAGAACTGTCGTTTATAAAACATCCTGACATGGAGGGCTTTTTACTGTCACTGTCGTTGTATCGATTCCTCACAACTGCAGTTCAGATGTTGATGTTTCTGGGTTTTTATTGATTTAATAATTTGTATTTATTTTGTCTATTGCACGCTGCAACATTATGCCCCACCCAGGAGTTCACCTAAATCTATTCAAGCTCCACTCCAGCTCTATTCAGACTCTCGCTCCTCTGAGTGAATAGAACAAGTGGTAGACATTTCCGAAAGACACATTTTGTTTTTGCCAATAAACTGACCACGGCAGCAGCCTTTATTTTTTTGGTGGTCGTTTGGCAACCTCAATACCTTCAGTGTTTGTTGGGATCGGAGAGGAGAAACCTGCTCCTCGGAGGAGTCTCCGTCGTTCACTTTTCTGTCTTCAGGAAAACGTTCATCCATTCATCGTGACGCGGATTGTGTCGGGATTTTTGAATTCTGTCCGCGCCCCACCAGGTGTAGTTCATCATGGTGAAACATCATGAGGTCTATTTATCATTCACCAAGAGAAAACAAGTCCTGATACGGTAGCCTTTTCTACCTTAGTTTTTTAAATGTATATCAACACATTTTATCTATCTAACCTTAGGCAGGAATGCCAAATCAATGCAATCCATTACATGCATGTTGGAGCAAGCAACTCAACAAGTGAAAGAAGATGAATGAGCAGATTCTTCACATGGGATGTGGAGACGTGTGGACATGGCTAGGTCAAAGGTCAAATAGGTGGGATGCAAGCAGGAATTGTGCGCAATTGTGAGTATAAGGGCATCACAAATTGACACGCTTTATTTGCACCCTTTATTACACTCAGTTTGTTTGCATTACTGTAGGTCCCTGAACTAAAATGGCAGGTTGAGTAGGCCCATAGGAGGGAATGCTCTGATTTATTTTTTAACCTTTTGAAATAGTTGATAATTGAATGTGCTCCTGATATTTATTTGAAAATTGTGTCCCTCTTAGTCTGGACTCACTGTGTTCGAAGGCCAGCCTAACCAATACTAAATTGATCTGATGAAGTGTGTGGATAAAACATCTAGTGTTGACTGACGACCCTCCTATTCGCTGTGCAGTCGCATTGCTACAGGCACACCAGGGGTCATCTGATTACTTGTGGGATAAAGCTAACTCGCTAGCAATGCTACTATCCAGTCCTTGTGCCACTTAGCAACCCAAAATATTCAATTTTAACAAGTCTAAAGACAGCAGAGTTAATAGTAATGGATTTTAGTGCAACTACAAATATGGCGATCTAAAAACGACAACATTTTGGTTTATCAACAACCTTCTTGAGCACGTGATGGACGGATGTTTAGCCTGCTGGTGTGTTATCGCTGCTTCACCCCACTTTCTCCGATGTAATGATGCTCGGCTCTGCTCACAAGAACGTCAGTTTGTCAGCATAGGCAAAATGCTCAATAAAATGTGGTTTTGTTAATCATTTAAGTATGCACACTCATTCTTTTATATTCAGTTTACTAATAAAAATGAACTTAGGTTGTCTGCTGGCTGAAGTAATCGTCACTTTCTTTAACTGTGATACCACTCAGTTCATACAGTTTTGAATATTTTTTTCATGAGAGCCACACTAAGCTACTTTGAGATACATAGACGTATTGTATAGAAATATTTGTTTTGCTGATGTCGACGATAAAGTTTGTGCGACTTGATGCTCTGCTCAAAGTCAGTGGCGTGTCCAAACTAATTTAGTAGGGGTAGCCCAGGATAACGATCAAATGTTTTAGGGGGTATGTGCCACCCCAGGCCCCCTCTGGATACGGCCCTGCTCGTAAAGCAATGTGCGATGTGATGGCCATTCAAAGGGATTCAATAAGAAGTATGTATTTAAATATCTGCCTAAAATAGGAGGAAACAACGTTATAGAAAATGTTTCGTTTATCATTGATACATAAGCCACAACTGTTTACTTGCTGGATGCGAATTCAAACAAACGGTGTGTTTTACAAAACAAAATAGTGGAAAAGTGGATAAACTAAACTAGACTTTTATTTTAGTAGTACTTGTTTGGGTGTTAGTGCTTCCGGTTCAGTCATCGGCGACGCTAGCGCAACATCAAATTTTAAATGAATAAAGTGCACTTTTCTGATTATACATTTGTTTAAATAATGTCAGGAAATGAAACATTTAGCGCTGAAACATTGTGAATATAATATATAATAAACAAAGTTCCTCTAATAATGTGTGAACCTCAAGGTGAGACTTTCAACCAGAAGTGTTTAAATATCGGAGCGCGTAACACACAATAAGCCTACACATCGGCCCTGTGGTTTGGTTTCATCAAGTCTATGTGTAATATGTTGTCACAAATATGTTGCCATTAGTTACAGACAGTTGTATCTTTAGTCCATTCAATGTTTGTTTGTTTGTTTTTGGGGGGGGGGGGGGGCTTTTATTTTGAAAGTCACACGTCCGCGGGCCAGTGACGTCACGAGCAAGACGCTCCACGCCGGCATAGATCCGAATAAATGGATCTGCCTGTCAGGCTCTCCGAGGCATGGCGGTGCGCGGTCCACAGCACGCCTTTAGATCCCAAACACAGTCCATCCTCCATGTGTTCATGGAAGAGGTCTACCGGCTGCTGGAGGAGACATCTAGGACATCTTGCAGAGAGGACCTCGACCCCCTAGTGAAGCCGCTGATCAATGAAGCTGTCTGCAAACTTTGCAGTTTGTTCACAGCGTGGTTCGAACGTGAGCATGATGAGGTGTTGAATAGCGACTCATCTCATGAGGTCAACATCGAAGTGGTAAGTGTGGTTTGTTTGTTATTAAACTAGTATGAATAGCAGCGCTGCATGACACACTGATGTCCCTTATGAATGAATCTTGAATCAGGTTCAAGCTTCCGGTTGCCCGGCGGGGAGGAAAAACACCCAAACCAACCGTGGGGCAGATGCTCAATCAAAACACACAGGTCAGTATCATTAGAACGGTTCATAAATGTTAGTCACTTTTTATTTGGACAGTTAATTATACATATTGGTAAATATGTATTTAAGAAAAAGTGTAAATCTGCTTTCCTGTTTTTTCATTCGTTCAGCTGATGAGGTCAGGGAACCAGAGAGGAGCCTTGAGGACAGGAGGAGGAGGGATGAGGAGACACAGGAGGAACCCTCAACAGTAGAAGACCAGGCCGGTGAAAACCGCTCCGAAGTCACCGCCAAAAGCAGAGACAGACGCACGCATGTCCAAAGACCGAGAAAGACGAAGGACTCGCTTCAAATCGCCACCAGAGAGGACCCTGACCCCGGAGAGGACCCAGACCCCGGAGAGGACCCAGACCCCAGAGAGGACCCTGACCCCGGCGATGAGCCGAAGACCGAGCCGCTGCCCCACGCCGAGACCGATGCCAAACCCTTCACCTGCGAGACGTGCGGCGCAGGCCTCTCCAGCAGGACCAACCTGCTGGTCCACCGCAGGACCCACACGGGCGACAGGCCCTTCGGCTGCCCCGTCTGCCACAAGACCTTCTCCCAGGCGGGCTACCTCTGCGTGCACCGGCGGACCCACTCCCCCGACACAGACAAGCCCTTCCCCTGCGAACACTGCGGCAAGCGCTGGGTCACCAGGCGTGCCCTGGCGCTCCACCGCGTGGTCCACTCGGGCGACAAGGCGTTCGTGTGCGACGTCTGTGGCCGGCCCTTCGCCCACCGGGTGAACCTGATGAGGCACGGGCTGATCCACTCGGGGACCCGGCCCTACCTGTGCACCGTGTGCGGGAAGGGCTTCAACCAGCCCAGCATCCTCAAGGGCCACATGCAGGTGTTCGTATATTATCTCATATCTCTATGTACATGTATATTTCACATTTTTTATATTACTTTATTTTTATATGTTTATTTTATGTGTTCTTATTTTATTTCTGTTCTCTACAATTATTTTATTTTAATTTATTTCCATCTTGAGCGTTGAATGATGAATAAAATACCCTGACTCTGGCCCCCAAAGGTGCACGACGCGGGGACCAAGCCCTTCATGTGTGACGTGTGCGGGCAGGCCTTCGTCTACCGCTACGCCCTGAGGAGGCACCAGCAGCGCCGGCACCTCCCGGCGGTGGGCGGAGCTCAGGAGAGCGCCCGCCCGCGGTGCCAGGTGTGCGGGAAGGAGTTGAGCTCCGCGGCGGCCCTGAGGACCCACGCGCTGGTCCATACGGGACAGCGGCCGTTCAGGTGTGACACCTGCGGCAAAGCCTTCACCCAGCGCTACTCCCTGGTGGTCCACCAGAAGGTGCACACGCAGGAGAGGAAGCACACCTGTGCAGTGTGTGGGAGGGGCTTCGGCCTGTCCAGCAGCCTCAAGCTCCACGAGAGGTGGGTGTTCCGGCACTACTCTATTTAGTCGTCTTAGCAGACGCTTTTATCCGAGAGTGACTTCCAGTGAATTCAGATACGTGTCGTGAAGGAGCGGGTCGGGGGTTTGATCAGGCGTCTTGCTCAAGGACGCTCGCAGGTAGACTGCGGTCATTTGGGTTGAACCCAGAACCTTTCAGCTGGAAGTCGAAAGCATCCTAACCTGATTTATCTTTATCTTTAACAAACTATGTTTTTACTTATCTTGGCTGTCTTGTTATATGTGATGTGTGAAGGACCCACACAGGGGAGAAGCCGTTCTCCTGCCCGAGTTGTGGCGTGTCGTTCAGCGTCAGCGGGAACCTGGCGAGGCACATGCGCATCCACACCGGGGAGCGGCCCTACAGCTGCGACGTCTGCGGCAAGCAGTTCAGCCAGGCGGGCAACCTGAAGACACACATGCACGTGCATCTGAGGGAGGGGCCCCGCAAGAGTGGAAAAGAGGCTCCGAAACTGTTGGTCACGTAGTTTTAAAAGAACACAAATGTTGTGGAAAATGGATTACGTGTGTTTACAGCTAGGCTAGGTGCTGGCGAAGGACTTTTGATGATGATGGGGGGGGGGAAATGAAGAATGAAAATAAAGCAAGCTATGTAGCTCACGCTTATGCTACTGGATTTCTTATGAATGTTAGGCTTTTAAATGTTTCGTCTTGGTTTCATTTTGTTCATCTTTGTGTTTTTTAACATTTTTATATTGTATACATTTAATATATTATAAAAATGCATACTTCATATGCTTTGTTCATTCCCTTTGATGAAACCTGAACTGCAGTATGAATGAATACATGACGTTTTCCTAAGAGGAGAGTTGTCAAGTCATGCTTTTGTTTTGACGAGGCACGTCACGATTGAACCGGAAACAAAACTGGTTTCCGTGACGTAGGCGGCTCTGTTGTTTTCATGTATTGCTTCAGTTAATCTTCTAACAGTACTCCTCTCTCGTGACATTTCAGTATCGCGATATAGTGGATATAGTGTAGGTTTGTAATAATGTCCGCGTTCGAGGAGCAGGTGAGCTCCATCCTGGAGATCATGGTCGACGCGTCGGTCACAGAAGTCACCAAAGTTATCGCGGATCTCTGCGACTCATCCTTCTCACAACAAGGGCCACACGTGACAGAAGAAGAACACAAACACCAAACATCGGACCAGAAGGTGTGTGTGTGTGTGTGTGTGTGTGTGTGAAATGTCAGTGTCGTGTAATCTAGTTCCACGGCTGGGACTCTTCGCTGTGCCAGCCTCCTCCTGGTGTTGACATCCCTGCGGCCGAACAGCTGATCATAGAAATAGAAGAACTAGCAGCAACACGACCTTCTGAACGGGGCTCTGATGTCACACCAGTGTGTTTACCGGACCTTTCCTCCACTTCTCTGAGCTCAGTATCATCTCCAGTTCGTTGGTCTTCGGTGCTTCGTTATTTAACCAAAGAGCCACGTTAGGACGCCATTTTGATGATGTTTCTATCTGGTGTATGTCTAGGGAAGTATCAGCTGCACAAGTTGCACATGGTTTCATCACCGGCATCTTCTCTGATGTCATTAGTGGACAAATGCATCGCGGTGCATGACATATTTCTATATATGCATTTCTTTGACAATAAAATATGTAGAAAAACAATAAAAATGTAAACCATGCAAATAACCCTTATTAGTATGCCTAATAATGACAATGACCTATCTAAATACGACCTCTCTATCTCCCCCAGGTTCTCCAGCTGAGTGTCTTCATGACCTCTCTGGCCACAGAAGTGGCTGAGAAGATCTGCCTTCTTTTCCACGAGTGCTCCTCTCTGCTCAGATTAGAAGTAGGTCACCACACGCTCCTGGTCACCTATTTAAAGGATAACATACATAACATGTGCCATGAATGAATGAATGAATACATAAATAAATCACGTTGCCAATTAGTCTAAAAGCAGATGAAGCTATTTCAGGGTTGCTAGTTCAATCCTCCATGGCCAGGCATCCAGGCTGCTCGTGTTTAGCACAAAGATGGAACCAAGATAGCCACTCTGTGAATAAGGCCCATTCAAACCAACTGTTTTTGTTATATTCTCCGCACGTCTGGCACGTAGGTGACCCAGGGCGACGCAGAGAAGGAGGACCTGAGGAGGAGACTGGAGGAGGTGGAGGCGGAGCTGAGTGTCGAGCAGGAGAGCACGGAGGGCAGCGGTGGACGCCCCACCAATGGCGTCCTCTACGCAGGAACAGAGCAGGAGGAAGGGGTGGAGGACGCGATGATGGAGGTGGTCCAGACGCCCCATCGCGTCGGGAGGAAGTCTCGCCGAGGTAGAGGGGCGCTAACCCCTCCCCCCCCCCTGTTTACGTGAATGAGCTTCTTCATCCCTTCTTCAATCTCCCTCCATCGTCCTGGGCCTATTTCCCAACACTCTCACACATATGGCAGCGCTTCACAAAAACACATTCAACGTCTTGTGATTGTTCTGATGTTGTTGTGTTTGTTTGTCTATTGATTGACATCTCTGCAGTGTCCAGCGGGAAAGCGGGAGTCAAGCGATCACCGATCCTCCACCTATGGAAGGGCAGAGCATATGAGGTACGCTTCGCTGAGATGTTCTACGATGAGAGGGTTTTATGCTATTTGAGTTTCTTTGAGTTGTGTCTAGTATTCTGTCTTTTAGTATTCCACTTTTTTCTGATCCTTCTGCGTCTTCTTCCTGCTGTATTTTGTTGAATGAATTCAAAAGTTGAATTCTAAAGAGAAATTTCAAATCTCTCTCTCTCTCTCTCTTTCTCTCTCTCTTTCTCTCGCTCTCTCTCAGGATAACGTGCGACCAGTGGTGATAAAGGAGGAGGGCCTGGGGTCATTTCCTGACCCGGCGTCTCCTGGTTCAGCGCAGTACCCGGACGACCCAGGCCAGGACAATGACAATGACCCAGACTACCAGGTGGGTCTCCCTCCCTCCCTCTCTGTCCTGTTCAGTTTGGCTCATATCTACACTGAACCAGCCTATAGTCTAGCGGTTAGACTGTAAGCCAGCTGAAAGGATCTGGGTTCGTACCTAAACCCCCATGTCTGCAGTAGGCATCCTTGCAGATGCTTAACCTCTACTTCCTCCTTAATGTTTAAAAAGGAAATCACTAAGTCACTTTTGATAAAACCGTCTGCTGGATGACTAAAACAGTTGTTAACTGTCCCTCTGGGTTGTGCTAAAGCTACACAATTGACTTAAAACAATACAGTGGAAGAGCTTGCTTTCCAGTTAAAGTTCCTCCTCTGGTTAATTGGTTTAACTTGTTTCCTACTCAAAACCTTTGTAATGGATGATCCAGGTGGAGCCAGAGGAGGACAGGGACCCGGTGTACACCGTGGGGAGGCCCCGGCGGGTAGTGAGGCCCAAGGCCCGTCGGGGGCGGCCCAAGAGGGAGGGCCAGGGACCGACCCAGCAGCCCCTGAGCTGTAAACACTGCCGCAAGACCTTCAGCAAGCTGCTCCAGCTGAAGGCCCACCAGGCAGTCCATGGGGCCAACGCCGAGAAGCCCTTCGAGTGCCTCCAGTGTGGGCGGGGCTTCTCCTTCCAGCGCAGCCTCAACGCACACATGCTGCTCCACACAGGTGCATGCTGGGTGTTGGTTTAGCTTAGCTTCATTTAGCTTTGTTATTTGAGCTCAGTTCGAGCATTACGTTTGTTAGCTTAGCTCCCGTTGTTCGTCTTGTCTTGGTTTGAATTAGCTTAGTTAATTTAGTTTAATTTTACAATTTTAAGTGTACACTTCATTTCATTATTAAATTAATATATTTGCTTAGTTTGCGTAGTTTATACAGTTTTTATGGTGGTGACTAAACCGCGGTCCTGTTTCTTCCCTCGTCGTCATAACGACCAGGCGACCGGCCGCATGTCTGTGACGTGTGCGGGAAGGGCTTCACCCTGAAGCAGCTGCTGAGGAACCACCAGCGCCTGCACTCCGACGTGCGGCCGTACCGCTGTGACCAGTGCAACAAGAGCTTCTACCGCGCCCACGGCCTCAAGATGCACCAGATGGTGCACACCGGCGAGCGCGCCTTCAACTGCAAGTACTGCGACAAGAGCTTCGGCATCCAGGGCAACCTGCAGCGCCACCTGCGCATCCACACGGGCGAGAAGCCCTTCAGCTGCGACACGTGCGGCAAGAGCTTCAACCAGGCGGACACGCTGAAGGGCCACCTGCGCATCCACAGCGGCGAGCGGCCCTTCGGCTGCGACACCTGCGGCAAGTGTTTCATCCAGAAGAGCGCGCTGAAGATGCACCAGAAGACGTCGCACGCGGGCGTGAGCGCGCTGCCCTGCGTGGCGTGCGGTGCCACGCAGGCCTGCGTGGATTCGCTGCGCGCCCACCTGCAGTCGCACGCGGCCGGCATCCCGTGCGCATGCGTGCTGTGCGGCCAGCGGCTGGCCTCCATCACGGAGCTGCGGGCGCACCAGCAGCACCACACGGTGGAGCGGCCGCACAGCTGCGGCCTGTGCGGCAAGAGCTTCAAGTCCTCCAGCTACCTGAAGATCCACATGAAGACGCACAGCGGAGAGAGGCCCTTCTCCTGCAACATCTGCGGCCGCATGTTCACGCAGCACAGCAGCTTGAAGTCGCATCAGGTGGGCGGAGCCTGATAGATTTTCTAACCCTAAAAACATGCATTATATATAGTTATTTTACTTTATTTAATGCACAACCAACCACTAAAATCTAAGTACACGCACAGCATATTGAAATTGCCTTTTCTAATATGAATAGAATAGAATTTGTCTTAGAATCAGTAGGAAAAACAACCATCGCAATAAACAGCGTTAGCCTGTAGATGGTGCTGTTTCAGCAGACCACATTTGATTGTGTTGTTGCCCTTTAATATCCACCAAGGACCACCGCGTCTACACGGACGATTAGAAAATCCAAATGCATTGACGATTTCTCCTCCATTTTTTTCAACGTGTCTCCCCCGTTCGCTGCAGGTGGTCCACACGGGGGAAAAGCCGTTCAGCTGCGACACCTGCGGCAAATGCTTCAGCAACACGGGCAACCTGAACCGCCACCAGCGCATCCACACCGGGGAGAAGCCCTTCAGCTGCGACCAGTGCGGCCGCAGCTTCAACCAGGGCAACAGCCTGAAGGCCCACCTGCAGATCCACACGGGCCAGAAGCAGTACATGTGCGACAAGTGCGGCAAGAGCTTCGCCTACCTGAGGAACCTCAAGGACCACAAGTGTCTCTACTGAAACCGAAACTGAAACTCACGGACGCGAACGTTGCTGTAAAGTCCATGGGTGGATGGATGGAAGTTGGATGGACTTTGGATGGATGGATGCATGGACAGATGAATGACTGGCCAGATGAGGATGAGGGATTGAAGGATCTGTGGTTCAGTGAGCCACTACTTTTGCCTTGACTGCAGCTCGCCTTCTACAGTGGCAGCGTTGGCTCTGTTGGATCGGCAGTGCTCGTAATAGTGCACGTGGTGGAGCTGCACGTGGTGGAGGTGCCGCTTCAGTGCCGTGTGAAAGAAACACAGACAACTAACCATAGTGTCGGAAGACCGGGATGCACATTATTACTGGCTAAACTCTGGATTTAGATTTATTTTATTTTGAAAGAAGCCTTTGGGATTGTGTTTAGTCTACTTGACTGTCGGCCTTTTAGCACGGGGGCCATACTGTAAAACTGAATATGTGTGCCTCAACTTTTCATTTTTGTATCTTTTTCCAGCTCAATAATATTAGAAATTGAATGGTTTATTATTTTGTCGTGCTGTTTTCTTTATTTTGGGTCTGAATCGCTCCATATCATGTAACAATAGTTCTGTGAAAAGCAATAAGCAGAGGCGGAGAGGATTAAATAACAGTGAATACAGCGGACGTGATTTACTGGAGACCGAGTCACATGGGGTCACAGATGACCACACAAGATGGCGGACTGGCTTACCTCGCTGGAACAGAGGAGGACTCTACTGGCGAGTAGAGAGTATTGTGAGTATTAATGATGATGGTGGGAGTGTAGGGTGAGACTCTTTCCTGTGACATTGATCGAGTTCAACTCTATAAGATAAGTAGTTTACAGGTCATCCTTACTTACTGACTTATTGACTAATTTAGTATTTCAATGCTTCAAAGAACACTCAAAACACTGCCTAATAAGTTACGTTTAAATAATAATTGCAGACATATTGGAAGTATTTGGAGACTTAATTGTAATTAAAACATTTAGGGAACATCTATCAATTTCAATACTAAAACACTAAAGAATAGAAGGATTTGCCAGCCTACATGTAACTGAATGTGTTCTCTTTGAATAATATTTAATATGAACACTAATGCAGTGATTAAGTTAGAGTCTTAACTTGTTCATAATGGGAATTCCCTGCCTTATAACGTGCTTTCCTGAGCCAGTATTTCTGTGATACAGAAGTACAACTGGCCATAATAATTTTTTGACCGAATTGTAGTAAAACTGTTAAAACCGTAAAACACTTAAGATGACTACTACTAGCATTTCTTGTTTATTTGTATTTTTACAATGCAATTAATTTGGTGCTATTTTGTGCTGTTTGTTTTTTGACCGAACTATCTTAAAGTTTTAGTATTGAATTTGTATCCATGGCGACAGAACAGACAAATGTTTTTTTTGTTATTGACTTTAGACATGTTGCCTTGTGTGAACAGATTCAGGAACATATTCTGGGTTTCATCTGAAAATGTTGCTCCTATTATTTCTTTTGTGGAGTTGTGCACTGTATGCCTTTTATTGGTGTGATATTTTGTTCAACTGATACTTCCCCTTGTGCACTGCGTAATACAAGTCAACCTCAAACACTACGCTAATAACCCAGTTGGAAAATCTTTATTTCTCTGTCTATTCCATATCCCTGAACTTCATTCCTGACTTTTCAGTATTCTGGATGTATGTGAAATCATAAACCACACGTGACTAAGGAGAACTTTGTCCTTTTCAGTTTTTTAATAGGCCTGTATTCCCATTACCAGATTGGCATTTATCTTACATTAAGTTGAAATCCAAAGCAAATTAAAGTTAATGAGCACAGTGAAAGGAGCATGGTTAATCTGCAAATATATATGATCTCAGCCAACTCAAACTGTATCACACATTAAAACATTAAACATATCAAATATCAGACCACGGAGAGGAACAAGCACTGCTGCACTCCCAAACACAATCCTCTACACCATTTAGTATCTACCAGGTATGTGTTGGTCCATGGGAAATGGTATTTCATGTAGCATATAAAAAGTAAGCAACTATTATATTAGTGTGCGTTATTAGTAGGACTTTTCCCCCACTAGATGGCAGTGTAACTTTTGCACTGGCAGTGCAGCGATTAGGATGACACTGCATGTTTCTTAACAGCATTAGACTAATGAAGCGGGACAACACACAGTTCACTCAAATCCCACGCCTAGTTTGATGGGGAGGAAACCACAGCCTATATAATGGTTTGAAGGACTTTATTGCTTTAGAGTTTTTTTCTTCCAATCTTTTGTTCTCACTTCTTTTACTGAGTGATTGGCAGGGCCGTGGTGATAGTTGGTGCGCTGTGGTGAGTAAATAAAGTGAAATACTTCCAACACCTGACAACATTCGACATTATTTGCTCTTTTTTACCTGTTTGTGTACAGTCATTAAAAAGAAAAAGCTTGTGGTTATGTGAGGGTTGTTGAGGGCTGTTGACGTGGTTTGTGTCCAGCTGGCTGATGGGTGACGAGGTCGTATGGTCCGTGTTGGGCATCATCCATGCAGGATTACAGCTCTGCGTGGGGCCGAGTTGGAGACACGCACACACACACACAGCATGGGCTGGCTAATAACGACATAGTAGCTGTTATTAACAAATAGCAGCATAAGTCTCGGGCTACAATACAAAAAAAAGTAATTGCATTGCGAGCATTAACAATGTGTGAATTAGACCTATTAAAGATGGTGTGTGTGTGTGTGTGTGTGTTGTTCCCAGGACAGCAAGAACAACAGAAATGGCTGGATCAATGTCCCCTGTCCTACCCAGAACACAAAATCATTAACCACCCTTCTATCTGTCCACACACACACACACACACACACACACACATATTCAATAAGTGGAAAGCCAGTGTCCAACCCAACCCTCCATCTTTTCCATACTCCGTAATATGTATTGACGATTCCACATCAGCTTTAGCCTCTGCCTCTCTAATTGGCCTAGCTACAGCTGGCCGGACTCTGGCTCTGGTGGTGCCCATTGGCCCTGCGATGGGTGGGTGGATGGATGGGTGGGTGGATGTATGGGTGGATGGGTGGGTGGATGGGGACAGAGCTAAAATCATTGGCGTTTCACAGTACCCAGCCAGATGTTCTTTCCCAGTATCGAGCCTGTCCGCTTCAGCTGGTCTGGGGTTTCAATGCAGTCAGTCTGAGTTTGGGTTCAGGTTGTGTGCCCTCTTTCTGTCTGTATTCACCAGCTGCTGCTCGGGCTCTCCGATTCACCGTCGAGTCATCGCTGTGGACTGAAGCTCCACCACAGAGGACCGGGGACGTCTAGGACCGGGAACGTCTAGGAGGACCTGGAACATCTAGGAGGACCGGGAACGTCTAGGAGGACCTGGAACATCTAGGAGGACCGGGAAACGTCTAGGACCGGGAAACGTCTTGAAGGAAGCATGAGGCCCTGGATAAGGTCTGTTCGAAGCAGATCCGTACAGGTGAGGCTCCTACTCAGACAGTTTAGGGTGTGGTGTTCGGACCTGGAGGTGTGAAAGTGGGTCATTTGAATATTCATGTTGTCTAAGACAAAGCCACTATTTTTGTGTCGCTGCCTTTTAATGTTATATATTTATTGCCTGATCGTGTGGTCGCCTACGGTACGAGGGTGTGATTATTGATTGCTTATTGATTATATTGAGATATATGTGTGTGTGTGTGTGTGTGTGTGTAACTTTCATTGATATATTTAACACTAAAAACACTGGTTTACTTTACAATAGAAATGTGCTTATTTGCAATTCTGATGTGCATACGCATTGATGATGTCTGTAGAGTTTGGTTCTACCTTCCTATAGGTCCTATCTCCCAGTGGCCCCGCCCATATACACCTGTTATTAAACGGCCCCTCCCCTTTACTGATCTCATCTGGTTTCACCTCAACCTATCATGAGCCCAATTTTGTTCCCTGGGGGCAATGTTTCCGCATCGGTTGCCATGGTTACGCCATGTCCCAAATCCCCCTGGCCTACCATGATGATGATGATGATATGAAAGCATACTTCTGTTTTGGTGTGCTGTTGTTGTTGTCAGCAATATTACATCATGTGTGTGTCATGCGTAACTTCAATGTGATGATTTATTATTTTAATATCACAACAATGATGTTGTCTTTGGCGTGTACAGGTGATGGTGACAGCTTCAACCGTAAACGTGATTTATTAGCAGTTTGCTATACAATTGAAAAAAAACTTGAATTTCCTGGTAGCTGCTTTAATGTTTGTATGCTTTGATTGTATTCACTCCCACTTTGCATAAAGGCGTCTTCTAAGTGCATGTAAAAGTAGGACATACATGTGAAAGTAAACAACGTCGGTGCTTGTCTCTCACAATGCAAACATTGGACACCTGACCCAATAAAGCTGTCAATTCTGTCCCGTTTCTGGCGATATTAATTACACACTCGGCACAGCGTGCTGCCGCTATTGAATGGTGTGATTGTGCCTTTAAGAACATGGGGGAAGGGTGCGGTGTGTGTGTGTGTGTGTGTGTGTGTGTGTGTGTGTGTGTGTGTGTGTGTGTGTGTGTGTGTGAGAGCCACAGAAGCTGCAGCCCTGCCCATTATTCCCTCTGACGTCCCTCCCTCCGGCTCATGTCACAGTCGACAGTTCTTCTTCGAGGGATGCTGGGTTGTTTTCTCTGATAGTTCGAGGGACATGTCTCCGACACAGGAAGCATGTTTGTTTTGATTTCCACGCGGCTCAGCTAATTGACTTTTATTGCGTGTAATTTCTTGATGTACTGTTTCCCAGCGAAGCCCGGGGCTATGGGGTTGAAGGCACCAGAAGGCCACTGTACACCCGTCGTGTCTTTCTCGGCGGTGTTGCCCCCCAGTCGTTGATGTACTCGGGGCCTCGCTGTTTCTCCGCGGCGGTTCGGACATGTCGGTCGGTACCTCTGGTTCTGGTGTCACTCGGGGAGCGCTTGGTTTGGGGCGCGTCGGCGTCTTTGTGTCCGCCTGAATACGCTCTCTTAACTCCGCGGTCGGAGCGGGCTCGTTTCGTCTCCCATCGATGTGGTCTGCGTCGGTTTCCCCCATCGGACACACACACACACACACTCACACACACACACACACACACTCACACACTATGTAGCTTCTCCTTTCTCTCTGAAGGTACACGGACAACAAGAGCGGCCTGTCTTCGTGCGATAGTGACCGAAATGGTACGATAGTGTGACCGGGAAACGAAACCTATCGGTAGGTTTTGAGGTTGATTTTTAATTGATTAATGTATTGTTCCAAGATGAGACCACAGCGGTGTGGGAAGCCTCTCTCCTGCCGACGCCAGGCAGCCATGGAGCGGATCTAACGCCGATCTGACCGGGCTTCAACGCGTCTTCTGGGCGATCAAGTGTCGCCTTTAATCGAACCACGGGACAATGGAGGTTGTTGTACAAGAAACCCACCAATAGCTCTTGTTTTTAAAACCCCGGTTTCAACCGGCGAAGAGAGGCATATTTTATATTTTGTGCCCCAGGAACACAGACAGCCTGGTTTGGTTTGGCGAGACGACTACGACCACTACTGCTGCTGCGTTACGGCCGAAGCCGACTGTTTATCCAGGGTGCCTACTGTCCTAATCCCGTGAAAAACACTCCGATCCTCATCTACCACACCGATCCTGATCTACCACACCGATCCACACCGATCCTGATCATCCACACCGACCCTCATCTACCACACCGATCCACACCGATCCTGATCATCCACACCGAGACGGCGAAGATCACTCAGGGACGATGTCTTCACGCACAGCGCTGCCCGGGATCGAGCGGACCTCGGATCATGTGAGTCGAAAATAAACGGGCAGCTCGTTGGGCGATCCTGTCGTATTGCACAACTTTACTTATTTGCGTCTTGCGTCTTCTCTTGTCTGCCTGCCTGCCTGTCTGTCTGGCTAATAGCGGCACTCAGCAACGACAACACAGGCCCGCTAATCGGTAGTCCTGTAATTCAGCTGGGGCGTCTTGTCAATGGGCCAGAGAATCTGTTGATGACTGACTGCGTTGTGTTGATGTGCAGCGGGGACTCGGGGGTGGTGTGCTGTAGTGTACCGCATTTTAAGTTGTCATAGATTGGCCAAGACGCACATGCATGAACATAAGGGTACACAATGTTCGTGAATGAATGAATGAGTTGCGAAAAAAAAAACCCACATCTCCACAGTCGATAGCCGGTGTCTCTATTGCGCATGTGTGCTTCCCCACAAGGAGCCATAGCAGCCTTACGATCAATAATGAATGCATCTGATGTAAGACCGCCCGAGCCGGTCCACACCCACCCCATTCCTCTCCTTTAATCAGCCTGCTGACCCTTCCTATTCTGCGACCTTTATCCCCCATCCGCCCCTCTCCACACATCCATCCCTCCATCCATGACATCTATCTGTTCACCCTTCACTCTGCCTATCCCCCATTCTGGCCATTCCCCGCCCATAATCTATCCTTCCTCCTTTACTCTCCTCATTCCTGTCTTCGGCAATTTCACGCCTACCCATCCCTCTCTCCCTCTCTCTGTTCATTCTCAGTGGGAAACACAGGTGTGTAAAATCTGTTGTCAGCCTAGCTCATCATCCTCATAGGATGTCTGTCTGTCTGTCTCTCTGTCTGTCTGTCTGCCTGCCCCCTTGTCTGTCTTTCTCGGCGAAGGGACGAGCCATGTCTCACAACTAATCGTTAGCCTATAGTGCCGTCCGACACCCCCACAGCAGGTTGCGTGTATACGTCTTGATCTTTTTTAATTGCCCTTGCCCAAGGGCATTGGGGCAGCGTTGGGCGCTTGTCAACAGCTGCCCTTTGAGTGGGTGTGGTGGTGTTGCCGCAGGCTGCCTCCTTCCTCTGGTCTGGCTCTGGAGCCGAACAGCCTGGGAGGTGTGAGGCTGACGCACCTGTACTGTCTGGAGGTGTTAAAGTGCCTGCCCGGTGGACGTTTGTGTTTTAACGTATCCGACATGCTTCTTCGGCCTGCCGCTTGTGTCGGACAACACCGATGTGATGGATCAATTCTCACCTCTCTGGCGACACTGCAGTCTTCTGTTCTAATCATACAGCCACGTTGCATTGTGAGTGTTGTGTTGTGTTGTACTGCTGTTCTATCGCTGTTTCTGTCCTCTTCTGTTGGTGAATGGTCAAATATGGGGTTGGTGTGTGTTATCTGCGAGAGGGGTCACATGTAGAGGAGGATATCTCTCACTCTCTCTCTCTCTCTAGAAACAGTGTTAGGAGAGGGGCGAGGCAGGGGAACCATCTCGTTTCAATCGCACGCCACTCTTGTTAGCAACCTCACCATGGCAACCAAAGGGGTCCTCTACACCCCCCGCCCTCTAGCCACTTGAACGCTCCCAGACCCATACATGCAAATGACACACTCACGCACACAATTGCACTGACATTTTTCTTCTTTTTAAAAAAAATCTCTCGATGTTTTCCAACTCTCTCCCCGCTGTAACCTGCTTGAACATGCTCTGGAAGTGCGTGTGTGCGTTTTTTCATTCTTAACTCGTTCATTAATGATAATAACAATGTTAGGGTTAGCTTAGAATTGACCGATCTGAACAGGAGCAGTTGGCTAGCCCTGAATGGTTCACCGGCTAAGTTAGCCCCAGAGGCCCATAGAGGAATTATGGGTAATTAAACGCTCCTTAGTTGTGTCCCATTACAACTGCAGGTAATGGAGAAAAAAACCAGGGGTGAATTGGCGTTAGCTTTTTATTAAATTAGCGACTAGCAAATCGACCAGATCGCCTCGGCAACGATGCCCCCTTTTTAGTACTTTAGTACATCCAAAAGCAAAATGTTAAGCACGGAGAAATAAGTGAGAGAGTCGTGGTGCTTCACGCGTCCCACCCAGGGGGAATACGTCCCCAGCTCGGCCCGGCCGCAGAGCTCTAACGCAGGCTAAACATCGTGGATCCCAGTCCGCCAGCACCACCCAGGCCCAGCCTATCTGCTGATACCAACGCTCTTGTCTGGGCTATTGTTCTTAGTAGACAGTAGATACGTAGCTGCTGGCTGTAGGCTGTGGTCTGCAGAAGGAAGGGGCAGGATACCAGTAGGGGTCGAAGACAACATGGCGCAAGGCAAGGTGTATATCTTTGTTATGTTAAGGTTAACGTTGGTTAACGTTGCACAACTCAAACTGCCACTTCCTGTTGCTGATAAATTACAGTCTCATAAATTATTAGTGGGCACACCCGACAAGATGACAACGTTTACCGATATTAACTTTGTTCTGTTCTCCTTCCGTCTTCTCCTCCTCTTCCACCATTCCTCTCTTTCCTCTTCCCTCTCTCCGATCTCCCCCCCTGATCTGCCCTGCCCTGACATGTCATCACGGCCAAGCCCGTGGCATCCTCCTCCGGTTGACCTGGAAACCCGGCGGTAAACAGCCCAGGGCGTGTGATTCGCCGGTTCGCTGGGTTTAAACGAATCCTGTCGGCCTGCCATGAAACGAGACGCTGTTTGATGTTGGGAGACCTTTGCGTGGCTCGTGCTTGGTGCTTTGATTCTAGTGCGCTGGCTAGCCAGCACCTCTAGGTCCTCCTGCGTCATTGTGTATAGGACACAGAGGGGGGTTAAACTGGGAATATGTTTACAGCAAGGTTGTCTGTTTGATCTCCAGCTCCAGATTGGAGATTCTGTATAGGGTGTTGTCCACGCTCGTCTTCCTAGTACTCTCCTACTTGCCGAGGAACCCTTGTGCAATGTGCAAATCACTAAACTTAACATATACTGGAGTGAAGCTGAAGGGTGTAGCTAAGACTGTTGCTAGACTTCCTAGACCTCCTACTGCTGAGGAACCTTTGAGCAAATCACTAAACCTGCTAGACATGCTGGAGTAGAGTGTTGGTGAGCGGCCACAGAGCTAGCTGTAGCTCAGAGTGGCTCCTTGGGTGTAAGCAGTGTGCATGTGAACCTAGGTGCACCTTATGAAGAGGTTAACTGCTGTAGAAGAAATTAACCCTTTAATTGCTTCGCTGCTGGGCAGCTTTCTCTTTAATTGCCGCGTTCCAGGTCATGTTGATATCAAGATGGTAATCAGGGAACAGAGGGAAGGAGTTTGATCATTAGTTTTGTCATTAGTTACTGTCCACTAATCCCAAACCGAGTCACCTCAGACTATTTCTTTAGCTTACATAGCGACGAAACGAAAAAAAAACAACTAAAATATATAAAATAAAAGCCATGGCGAATGATTTAGTTTCACTATACTGGGAAAGTAAACAATCTGCCGTCTGTGCTCCACTTTTGGTTATAATGAATGTTTTATTTCCTGTAGGAGAGAGAGAATAAATGGCTGTAGTCTCCAGCAGTATCCCAAATACAAAGATCATATCAGCTGAATCTACAATTCAGATAGCATTTTTCTGGCATTAGAAAATACAATTTCTGCGTACATGCACAGAAACCATCTCAGTGAGAACACTCTGTACTAATATCTCGGTTACATCACCTTGTCAACATCCACCCGGCCAACGGAACGGCGGTTGACTCGCCTCCAGGTTCACCTCACAGTGGAGTTGAACGTTCAAGACAGTTCCATTGGAGTTCCTTTGTCAGGTGTTAAAACTCTGGTGCAGTTGGTATTGACATTAAGTCTCTAACAGGGGGGTTCTGTCTTCCTGCTGGGCATTCAGGGTGCTCTGTCTTCCTGCTGGGCATTCAGGTGTCCCTTTACACTCCTCTGTGTCTCTTAAGGCCAGAGCTAGGATCTCCAGATAATATCTCTCTTCTTCACTCTGCTATTTCTATTCACCTCTACTCCGTTGGCCAGGACCCCAGATTGTGTTGCTGTAAGGCCCCCAGCCTGGGGTCAGAGTGAGCTTGGTTTTTCAAATTGACAAAAAACGCTTTCTATGGCGGAAAATGTCATGTTTTTTTTTGTTGTTAAATCACCATGGTCCTCTGAGATGAAAACTTTATGTGAGGAATAGATCAAATATTATTAATGTAAACCCTGTTCTAAAGAGGGAGTGAAACCACATTTTCCCCTCCATGATGCATTTCCAAGTAAAAGAGGATATCGCAGATATCCTCAGGAATCATTTTTGTATATTGATCCTCCAGGATTGGATGTGCAGTATCAGGGGTACTTAGAGGAAGCCCCCAATGCTGTAGTCAATAGTAGGCGATTACTGGACTGTTTTTTACGCTCTGCCTACATTTCCTGAAAAAAGATTTTCCAAAAAATGTCAGCATCACAAACCTCATTCAGGAAATCAGTCGACAAGGAAAATAGTAAATTTCCTGTCTTGTGTGTTTAAAATCCCTCCCTTGCTTCTGGGATTGACTGATCTCAACAGGGATTGGGCAAGCATATCTCACAGTAGCCTGCACCGAGACACGTCTGTGGGTTATCACATGCTGTGAATCTACTCTATCTCTGTGAATGGGCCTTCTTAAAGTTCCCCACTTTATGCTGTTGAATCTCATCTGTAAGGGATAGTGTGTGTCTGTGTGTGTGCGTGTGCGGGCGTGCGTGTGTGTGTGTCACATTAAAGTCAGGTGTTTGAACTGTTGCCCTGGGAGATGGCCGAGAGTCATCTACAAAGTCTGTTTCCATCGCCGTGGTCTGTGAAATGATTTCATTTTCTGGGAGGTTGTTCATCTAGTCGGCCGAATCTTCGCCTGTGTGTTGACAGCAGCCGGGTGGAGTACAGGGTCACAAGCTATTACTGTTTATGTAGATGACATGGAATGGCTCCCATTCATCACGTAGACTACATGGAGTATATGTGTTACTGCATGGTTAAGTCACGTGATCTTGATACTGGCACCATCAGCAGTAGAGCTGACAAAGGTTGTTTTAATATGTTTGACCCTGAACTTGTATTATATATATAATATGCTATTTACTGTTTGTTTGTTGTTTACTGTGCAAAATGAAAGATTTGAGCCACAGACATGATGTGTATTTGACAGCCAATTCAGATGCAAAGCATTGGTACTACTTAAATTCAATACTATTAAAGAACACATTCTAGATTTGTCACAGTATTATAATAATCAAAATCTTGGTCTGGAAATATTCAAAATGCATGAATGAATATTGAATAGGTTCCCAGAACCCTGTTAGGTTTCGCTCCAAGTGTGAAAGTATAAACACTGAATGGACCCCGTCTTTTGTTTAACTCTCTATTTCCAGCCAGTGAGTCACTAGGCATACACCGTGTTCCTGTGTAGAAAATATCCCACCGGCCAACGTGTTAGAGAGCTAACAGACTCCTGATGTACATTTGCTTTACTTATTTAGCTTTTGCCGACAAGCCAAGCAAAACCTCTTCTCTGCATCCGCCTTGGTTAGTATTCTGACACACACACACACACACACACACAGTATAACCACAGCAAAGCACACTCAAAGACAGGCTACACTCTGAT
>OOFB01036833.1:5926-10926 GCA_900323305.1 Trachyrincus murrayi
GAACAGTTACGTAGTCTAACCTAGTCTCTAAGACGACAACCATCGGAGATCCTCTCCTCTTCAACACTATGGGCCCAGTTGACCGCAGTTGATGGGTCGTTTTCTCGGAGGCCTGGCTGACTCGTGTCCTTGACTGTGCAACATGTTCTTATCTCCGTACTTCTCCTTTGTCGAGTTGCTGGGCAGATTACAAGGTTTATTCATGACAGTTTTACTCTTAATTTTATAAAACATTAGGGGGGGTATCGGATTATTTCCATCAAAACATCTTTAAAAAGAGGTTGGAACAATGTTAAGGCACTAGAGGAGGGACGCATTAGGGAGACAATGGCTGTGAGTTTTCGTGACTGTAAATCAAGTTAGAAAAATAGTCCGCTCTCGCCTCTTTAACTTTCTGATTTAAAAGATGAAAGCAATTCCTCTATTAAGTATAGTGAACCACCGGCTTGGTGTTTTTTTTCTTTTTCTTTCTGCATTCTCTCTTAAGACCACGTATGTTTTCATTCATCCAAGGAGATGAATTAACAGTACAGATTGATTTGTCTTTAAAAGGAGCGACCAAGCCTAAGGTTGACAAACCGAGGTTGTTAAAAGAGCAGACAAGTCATTGGTCTGGACAGGGAAAGCCATATCATTACTAAGGTCTGCAAAGACAGAGGAGAGGTTGTCAGCAGCAAAAATAATGCACTTGTGGTCAGACACAAATAAGTTATCAATACATAGGGTTAGGGTTAGGGTTAGAGCATTAAGGTTCAGACCCAAAGTAAAAACCAAATCAAGACCATGATTGTGTGTTGGCCCTGGTACATGTGTTAAATTCAAAGACTGAGCTGTGCTCAAAAGCTCAGCTGCAAACTTATCTGATGCATCAATATGTATATTGAAATCACTAACAATCATAACTTGGTCAAGTTTAACAACCACAGAAGATAAAAACTCGGCAAATTCAATTAGAAAGGCATTATTTGGTCCAGGTGAGCTGTAAATTAACACAGAGAAGAGAGGATTAGCCAATCCAATCCTGAGCATAACCGCCTCAAGAGTGTTGACTTCACAGATGTCCACGGAGCGGCAGATGAACTGTTTGGTAGAAGCAGCAGCTAGGCCTCCTCCTCGACCTCCCTGGGCGCACTGACAAAGTCACAGGCCGTGGGACACAGTTCAGTCAGGGCCGTGTTATCTCCACATTTCAACCAGGTCTCCGTTATAAACAAAAAGTCAAGATCATGAGACACAAAGAGGTCCCTTAGGATAAACGACTTGTTGCACACCGACCTCGTGTTGATTAAAGCTGTCTTAATCTGAGGTTTTGTGAACAGTGCTGTCAGAGCCTCGGGCAGCAGGTTCCTGTAATCAACACCACCCGACTTGAACGACGGTCTTACCGGGGGAAGGCACAGGGCAGAAGCGTTGGTGTTAGCGGAGACGATGATACCCAGTTATATCTCAAAGCTACCCCCAACCTAGCTGCCACCTCCACCCGCCTAAATGTCTGCCTCGAGGAGATCCAAGCTTGGATGACGGACAACTTTCTCCAACTAAACAGCAAAACAGGAATCCTCCTGGTCGGCACTCCTCATCAAACCCATGGTAACACCCATGACCCATGGTCTCTCTCCTTCTCTCTCTCTTCATCTTCTTCTCTCTCTTTCTTTCTTTCTCACTCTCCCTCTTCTCTCTCTCTCTCTCCCTCTCTCCCTGTCTCTCTCTCTCCCTGTGCCGTCTGCCCATCTTTCCCACCCTATAATGGCGTGGTGTTATGAGTGGCGGCCCGGTGCGCGGACAGGGTGTTTAATCTGGGAGATCACAGAGACATTGCACTCCTGTTGCAACAGGTTGTCAAACGGGGTATTGGAAGCCTTGCCTCCTCCTCCCCCATCCTCTCCCTCTCCTCTCTCCAGCAGCATCCACTCCTTGGTCCTTCTGTGCGATGGGTTTATGGGATATAATGACCAACTTAAGTTGTTAGATCAGAGAGACACCCTGCCAGCTGAATCTAGCCTCCTGCCT
The DNA here is from genome assembly GCA_900323305.1 of Trachyrincus murrayi. NCBI lineage: Eukaryota > Metazoa > Chordata > Actinopteri > Gadiformes > Macrouridae > Trachyrincus > Trachyrincus murrayi. The sequence goes on from OOFB01036833.1 coordinate 7,937, forward strand.
GTGATGCTGCAGCAGCTCCAAACCAATCAATGGCTGTGTTTGCATTCAGCGACTTCACCAAAGCCGTCAGCTGTCGGCTTGCGTGTCCCTCACCTGCTGCTATGTCTTTTTGAGAGCAATCGATGTGGTTGATCAGTTTGACTGACATGTGCAGTGGAATTGGTCTTGTTTCGTTTCCAATGATTGTGGAAGAAAACAAACCCAGCAGTGATCACTGTCATACGACCAGTGATTTATTGTTTTTGTCAGATGTTTTGTTAGGTTGGATGCTATCACACACCTGACTCGGATTATTACTCACTATTCAAACCCTACTTGGCAGAGACAGGAGATTGTGATCCAGATGCTGCTCCTGTGTGTGTGTGTGTGTGTGTGTGTGTGTGTGGTTGCAGCTGCTGTCAGCTGATCTGTGTGTTCAAAACAAATGATAATTAATCCAACTGGAAGCCAAGTCTTAATACATGTTTACTCAATCATTTTCTGCTAGGATGTTAATTGTTGACATTTTGATAGAACGTGATGGCATGAAAATAGCATCGTCTCAATTAGTGTGCACTGGTAACATGTACACATTAGTGATCGTCACTGGTTACATGTATAGATTAGTGATCACTGGTAACATGTATACATTAGTGATCCTCACTGGTTACATGTATACATTAGTGATCATCACTGGTTACATGTATAAATGAGGGATCATCACTGGTCATGTATAAATGAGGAATACATGTATTATGTATACATGTATTACATGTATACATTAGTGATCACTCTTGATAAGCGGTCACTGGTTAAGTGTTATCTTTTGGCAACATTTGTGTGCCAGGTTGAAATCCCAGCAGTGTGCTTCAAAACAAAAAGGAAACATGATCTGTCTCTGGTCACTGCTAGCGGGCCTGAAGTCGGTGACATGCGGGTAAAACATTTGACTGATTCCCTGGCAACGAGCAATATCACGTCACTCCGCCAACTATTTCAACAAACAGAAGTGCCGGTGGCAGCCGGCGTTTGCCTTTATATGTGTGCACATTGAATTGGTCACAGCTGCGAAATTTCCATCTCTGCTAGAGGCAACGCTGCTCATTTATAAGCGTAGAAAAGATCTTCCTGTCTGTTGACGTTAGGCGCACAGCACCCAAGAAGCTGAAGGAGGATTCGAGCAGAGCAAGGTCTTGCCGAGGTCTCGCGGATGATGATTCAAGTCTCGGCATGTGTCGCTTTTTACACGTTTACAGATATAGACGAGGAGAAGATGGATTAAACAAGTTGATAGCGACTACAGGAAGAACAAAGAAAAGCCGGTCTCTTTAATGTGGTGCTTTTGCATGGTTTTGCATCAGGTTGTTAAATATGGAGGGAAGAGGAGGACTGTTAAATCCCAGGGAGGCTGAGAGGGTGAGGTTGCTCTAATTGTGTGGAGCAGAGGAGGGCCGTTTGTGGAGAGAGAGAGAGGGACAGAGAGAGAGAGAGAGGGGGACAGAGAGAGAGAGAGAGAGAGGGACAGAGAGAGAGAGATGCTCTGCATGTTTAAATATGAGGGTTTGATATTGATATTGAATTGATGTTGACGCTCCATGTTGACTTTTATCTCGGGCATCAATACAACAACACCAGTGTAGCGGCATATTAAAGGCAAATAATATGTCACTTTATACTCCACCATGTGTACCCAGAGGGGACTCCTTCTTCATATTCAACAGTTGTATGTATCTCTGCTGACCGCCAGTGACCACCTCAAACACCGCCACTGGAACGCTAACAAAAGTACCAACAGTACTTGTTGACCTGTTGTCAATCCTCCTGACAAACGCATGAAAGGAATAGTGAGACGGAATCTGCTCCATTGGAAATATGTTGAAAAAGCAATACATCCATGTGAAATAGATGTTGCAAAGTCATTCAAATGCACTGCTGAAAAGCATTTGGTGTATTGCGGCCTAAGTGAAAATAGAGTGTTTTGATATTCGCCAGGTGCATTCATTTTTATTCTCATGTCTGGCTGTCGAAAAACAAAGCAAAACACTACACCCGTTCCCTGCTCGACCAATCAGTGAGCAGGGAACGGGCGTCTTTGCATACTCGTATAGGTCTGCGATCTTCGCATACGTGCTGGTGCAGAAGTGTGATATGGGCTTAAGGATACCCATGTATTATTGTTGTAATCTAGGGTGTTAGTTCATCGTCTCTACATTGTTCTATTGTTGAATACGGGGAGGGAGTATGGCTCTTATGCTGTTCTGATGTAGCAACATATTTCTCTGTTGCTTTTTGTCTTTATTTGGCATTAAAGTGTGCCAATGTTCCCCCACATTTATGGAGCTCCTAGCTATTCTCACCAAATCAATGGCAAGGGTTCCTGTAAAACTAGACAAGTCTTCAAAATCTAATTGTTAGATTTTTATATTTTCTTTACTGGGGAAAAATATGAGTGTAAGCTAGGGGTAGTCGATGTGGAAGGTTTTATTATCTCAAGGTTTTATTATCGAGAATCTCACACACATAGTTATTTATAGATACAGGTATAGCTAGGTCACGTGTCACATTTGAACTGATTTGTTACATGGCGTTACAATACAATTCCCCAAAATATTGCAGTTGTATCATTAAAATATATGACATAGTATACACGATAATGATATGATTATATTATTGCAAATAGGAGATATGTCTATGAAATTGTTGCTAAAGACCCTTTTTTATTTATCATAAAGGTGACTATTCAGATTGTCTATGTAACGCTAGCATTTCCAATAGAATAAAATTGAATATTCAAAAATCTGTATAAATTATTTTGTATAATAATAATAGAGGGAGAGAGCAGAAAAGAGCGGAAGAGAGCTTGAAACACATTTTCTAAAAGATTTAGCACCTAAACAAAAAAACTGTCCCCTCCCTCTCTGCTCCCTCCCTCGCCACGTTTCTCCACTATTGAGAAGTGTTGCATTTCACACACCTGTGATTGACAGGCAAGATGGAGTCACCGAACCAAT
>OOFB01036833.1:13426-21232 GCA_900323305.1 Trachyrincus murrayi
ATCTTGTCCAATCAGCACGCGGCGCTCCCACATGTCAGTGATTAATGACCTGCATCTTCTGCTGCGCTAACGAAGCTTAATGAAGTCGTGGCGAAGGAGCGTTCTATTAACTCCCGGGGTCAAAGGTGGCGGAGCTCAATGGACTCCTTCCTTCTCCGTCCTCTCACTCATTTTCTCAGTGGCCTCCACGTCTCCACCTCGTCTGACGAGCTCCTCTGCTTTCTGGCCGCTTCGCCTTCTTCTTTCTGATCCTACTAGACACCCAAACATCTAGATTTTCTTTACCCAATCATTTTGTATTCATGCTGCAATTGCGTTAGTTGCGTTAGTGTGCTAATGGTGGAGAACGGTGAGAGAATGATTCCTTGATGATTAGGAATGAATTGAATTAACCTGGATATAAATACAATTTATATGTGAATAGAAATGTAAATCTATGCGGTAAATGTAGCACGTTTCATTGATATTCTATTATTAGTGTTATTGACTTATTATTGAGTGCATTCATTCCGGTATTTGAGTGCACTGAATCCATTCACTTCCATGTTCACCGTTCAGCTGTGATGACCCTCACAGTGCCACGAGCTGTACCACGTCTCTATCGCTGGGCATTAGCAAGAGAAATGCTTATGTTATTGTTGACATCGCAAATGCTCCATGTAACCCCTCCCCTCTCCAGTCACTCACACTGGGGTCACGTTGAGGTCAAAGGGCGTAAGGGTTGGCTGGCTGGTGTAGTCAACTCTTGTGAGTTATGTTCAGTGTCCTTGTGCAAACTGTTCAAGAACCCATTTTTTTTTAAACGCTCCGGGGACACCTCTGACCCTCAGGGAAAGAACGAGTGACGCGGACCTTTTATCTTGAGATCTGTTCCTTCCTTCCTGTCCTCCTTCTACCTGTCCCTCCCGTTTCCTGTTTGTGCCACCGCTGCTCCCGAAGGCGGGCCTTTGGGGTGTGATTGACATGACGTGAGCGCTGGACAGAGAGGAATTGAATGGGACAATTGTCCCAACCCGCTGTCCCCCTTCCACGCATGCAGCGCTGCAAGGCGTGCTGCACTGGTGGTTCGCTAGCCGTAGGGACTTTGCGTCGCTTGCAGCCGGGCCTAGCGTACCCGGCTCACCCCTCAGCTCCACCGGAGCCATCAGCGTCACGTCTAATGGGCCTTTCTCAGCTTTTTCTTTCGGCTTGGGAAACGCCGGCGTAATAATGAATGGAAGGTGCTCCACAGACCCCGGGCGCGGTGAGCCGGTCGGCTCCGTCTACAACTACAAAAATCTCTTTACTTCCCATCTTTACTTCCCGATGGCGAGCGATATAGCGCCAACTCGCCACTTTCACTCAGAACAGATGATCGCTCTTTGTACATTGATTGTTTCCAGCGTACAAAGAAACACATCTATAACGACAAGTTGACATGAGGCTGATGGCGACGCAGCATTAGCGTTACCGTTACCGTTAGCGTTAACGTTAGCGGTAGGTTCCTATAAGAGGAAGCAACAGTTCAGGCCAACAAGGGAGAAATTTGTTCTTATTTTTAGCTAGTAAACATGTTTTTTGGACTGAAACCATAACACGAAGAAACCGAAGACACAACTGAACGCTGTGTGTTTGTGAGTTTGTTGACATAATGGAGGTTTGATCACGGTGTTGAAACCACGTCGCCAAAAGGTTGCTCTCGGCTCTCAAGCTGTGTTAAGAGCCAGGGCTTTGTGCTGACATGGTGACATATTGTGTTCTGCCAAGGAACTGTGAAACCCTGTCATGTACACACTGATGTTGCCTCCATCTTAGCTCCTCCATCTTTTACTTATAGTTACTGAGACGTTACGCCCCCTGCCATTACCTGCTACGCTACTAAGTCACTTAACAGCTGTTTATTAAATGTGTTGTGGTTTGAATACATCTGAATAAAGTGAATAAAAGAAAGGTAATAATACAAATAGTCTCCCTGGCTTGGCTTTCGACATTTTAATGTAGCTTCACATAATGGATAGGCCTATATTGGTAAATTTGCCTGACAATATTCCTGAATTACCTTTTTTTTGCTGAATTATACTTCAATCTAGTCTAATTTACCATAAATCCTGATTGCAAATTCGGCTTGTTCATTCAATCACATTTTACATCGCATCAAGTCATTTAGCAGGCGCCTTTATCCAAAGTGGTGTAACAAGCACATTCGTCATCACGGCCGGTGACAAGGCTCCAAAAGAGCAAACATGAGGTGATTAATGGTGTTTTGAATGATCATTATTTCATATCAAGTAGTTTCTCCACATATTTCCCCAGCTTGTCCCTCTGATTGCAATCTCCTCCTCCTCGCGCGTGTGTGTGTGTGTGCGTGCGTGCGTGTGTGTGTGCGTGTGTGTGTGTGTGTGTGTGTGTGTGTGTGTGTGCGTGTGTGTGTGCGTGCGTGTGTGTGTGTGCGTGCGTGTGTGTGTTTGTGTGTGTGTGTGTGTGTGTGTGTGTGTGCGTGGTGTGCGTGTGTGTGTGTGTGTGTGTGCGTGCGTGCGTGCGTGCGTGTGTGTGTGTGTAGGGAGCATCAGGGCTCTGCAGGCTGCAGCCAGAGTTCTAGCCCAGCCTGTCCCGAATCATTTCCTGTGCAGAAAAAAGAACGTAATAATTCAATCAGAGCGCTTAAAAATGGAATGGATGAGGAGAGGCTCGGAAGAGACATGGAAGTAGGGTCCTGTGCTAATGAAGCGGCAAATCAGAGTTTAATTAACGCTACATGATGGTCTGGATGGGGGACATTTTTTGATGATGGGACACAATGGGCTTCAAATTGAGAGAGAGAGCGGGAGAGAGGGTGAGAGGGAGAGGGGGAGGGGGAGGGAGAGGGGGAGGGATAGTGTATCGGAAAGAAAGATAAACAGCGAGCACGATGAAAGCCGAGTGTGGATGAAGGGAAGAAAGCTGTGTGTTGATGGACGTGTTTCTATGTCTGTTTGTGTGTGTGTGTGTGTGTGTGAGAGAATATTTGTAATCCCCTCTATTTTACGAGTTTTCAGGTTTTGCCTGTTTCTTCAAGCGAGACTCCTCACTATTCCTCTCCGTCTTAAAGCTTCCGCACCCGACTCTCTCTCTCTCTCTTAGTCTCTCTCTCTCTCTCCCTCTCTCTCTCCCTCTCTCTCTCTCCCCCTCTTCCAGTCCTCCCCCCCAGCAGGGCGTGAGCAGTGGGGCTGACGCTGTGTCCCTCTGCACATCTAATTGGAGACAGGCTTTGGTTGGCGTGATACAGAGAGATGAGTCGGCCCCGGGCCCCGGGCCCCGGGCTGTCACTGCCGCTGCCGCTGCGGCTGGACTCACACACACATGCGGCCCTGCATTATTGTTTATGTGTTTATTTTTGTATTGTTGTATTATTTTACGCTCCCAAAACCACACACCACCAAGGAGGAGGAGGACCGGTGACAAAAAAACTACAAAACGCTGGCAAATCAAGCGCGCCCATAGTTACTTGTTGCCTCTGGAGACGGTGAATCGAGAAACACATTTCTCCACGCCTCCCACAGCATTCAGATAACATGGAGAGAGATGGGTGGAGGGAGTGGGAGTGGGAGTGGGAGTGAGAGAGAGAGAGAGAGAGAGAGAGAGAGAGAGAGAGAGAGAGAGAGAGAGAGAAACAGACAGAGAGAGAGACAGAGACAGAGAGAGAGAGAGACGGGGAGGGAGTGAGAAAGATGGATGAACAGAACAAGAGGGAGAAGTAGCGAGAGATAGAGAAAGAGGGAGGAAGAGGGAGAGGAGAGGAGGAAGTGTGAATGGTTACCGTAGGGATCAACTTGGAAACCAAAACAGAGAGAGAGTCATTTGCCTCATTCTAATAGCGCGTCACCAATTCATGAATTGTTTAAATCTATAGTATAAATATATATTATGATTATTATCCTCATGTCTTCATTTTGTTTCTATTATTTGTACTGCATCGCATGCAAACGACACAAACACAGAGTAGCGACAACAACAACAATAAAAGCGCAGCATTATGTGCCAGCCATTTTACTTTGTTACACTCTCTAATGAGACTGGACGGCAGGAAGTAAATAGGCAAGCTCACCTCACAGCATGGAGCATGTGACTCCCTGCCAGGGGTCACGCAAATGTTACTTATCACAGGCAGAGCCTTTCGCTCACGGTTGGGGTACGTTGTGCAGTGTGGAGGGGCAGCTCTCTGGTAAAGGGTCTCTATTAGAGACATACACGGCCCCGGCCCCTGTGTGGCCCCGTAACATCTCCACAATATGAACTAATGGAGCCGCCGGTCATTATGTGGAGACAGAGGGCAGAGGAGAGGAGAAGAAAGGGGGATGCTGAGACAAAGTCAAACCCAGAGACGCAGACGCACAGACACGGACGAAAAGAGAGATGGACAGGGGAAAGAGAGATGGACAGGGGAAAGAGAGAGCGAGACAAAGAGGTGAATAAACGGAGCAGGGCAAGACGGATCATTGTGGGGGTAATGTGGCGTGAATAAGAAAAGCTGAATGAGAAGTGAACAGTGGGTAGAATGAAGTAGGTTTTACACTGATGGCGTCCTCAGATGGCGGGTCTAACCCCGGCGCCTTGGAAAGAAAAGGACCGCAGAGGGAGGGGTGTGGGACGGAACAAGGATGGAGAAGTGCCTACGCCAGAGAAATGTGAGAGGGAGGGAGAGAGGGGAGCTTGAGGAGTTGGAAGGGGAAAGGGGGGGGGGGGGGCGGAGGCGTGGGCTCTTTCAAAGCTAACATTAATTACATCGTTAGCTTTCATATTCAACATTAATTAGGCCGACATTGTTCGCACTGAAAGGAGTAGCATAGTATTAAACGCAAGCGTTCACATTTTGACAGCTAAAAGCAAAAGAAATGTCTGGATGTTCCTCGCTTGTTCCTGGATGTGAGTCAGGACCCGGTGGCTTCCAGTGAAGCTGAGCCAAGGCACTTATGAATGTGCCAAATGATTTAAGATTGAGATAGCCGTGCATTCATTCAGCTTAAATACGCTCGCTAAAGCTATTCTGTCATATTCATTTTCAACATCCCGTTGAGGAGAATCCTCAATCTGTCAAATAAAGGTTGTGAATGACTGCAAATAAGACTAGAATGAAAGCCTGGACCAGCGTGGCAGGCTGTGACTGGCTGGGTTCCTCGTCGCTCACCGGGTGTCAGGTGTAGCGCTTGATCAGTTGTTATGGGTGGATTATGGATAGACATGGACACTGTTTCACATCACAAAACAACACGCAATAACGGCCGGCCAATGAGAATAATAAGAGGGGGTCTAGGTCCACATGTTGTCTGCAGGCTATGGATCTGAACCCCCCCTTCAGGTGGGTGTTGGGGGTGAGCCGGGGCTGGTGGGTGGGTGGGGACAGTATCAGTATGAGTGCGGCTGTAATTCTGCTGTGTGTGTGAAGGCAACAGCAGCTCCCGGTTGGGTCTCCTGCGTTGGCTACTGGGCCTGTTGCTGTGGGTAGAGCCACCAAGCACATAGAAGTATCAAATGAACTGAGCCCAGAGCGGGCCAATGATAACCGGGTTAAGTAAAACGGATACATTGTTACTGCAGTCAGAGGGGTAGGTCATATAATGAACAATATTCCTGTGGAGACATTATACCCACAGTGTTATGATACATTTGACCACTGGGCAGTGACGTGAACAACAATGTGAAAGACGTGACCGTGGTGCAGTTGTCATTTGATATGTAGAGTCTGGCTTGAACACGCTTCTCTTGCTACGTAGCGCTGAGTGGCTATTCATGTTGTTGTGTACTGTGCTTCAACCCAACCAACACATACAGGAACACAGATGCAAACATAAGCACACGCACGCACACGCACGCACACTCACACACGCACGCACACACACACATCTTATGCGTATAGACGTGCAGTAGTATGTTCCCTAGCCCTTTTACTTCCAGTAATTCCGTTTTCGGCAGCACCTCATTTACATGACAATCTCATTAGCTCATTAGAGCAGCAGCTAGGTAACAAGCAGGGCCATCTCCTCCCTCGAGGGCAGCTTGAATCCAAGGCTTTGATGCTGGAACAATGTGCACCAGATCCAGGGCGTGGACATGCGACGACTGGCTGCATAACTACGCCCGTTCCAGGCGTTCTCATCTCATGACGGGGCGCCCGGAACGGGGTGCTTCCAATGTGCCTTAGTGGCGAGAGAGAGGGCGGGACTTCGGAGCACGCTTCGGAGGGAGAGACATCCGTTTTCGTTCACATGTTCCTGGTATATCGCTTCGTCAACTTCTTCGTCAAAAAACTGCATATTTATTCTCCTTTCTTGTGTTTTTGTTGTTGTTCTTCATGTCATGTTGTTGTTCCTCTTGCTCCGTACACAGCTTACAGGAAGTAAGACATTATGTTACGGTAGAAGCTAGTGAAATGAAAAGAATTGAAGAGTAAATCCAAATTAGATTGAAGCAGATTGTTGTGTTGTTTGATTTAAAGAGCCCTGAACAGGTGCTTATATTTAGAATCAGTTATAAGTTAACACACAGGGACTCTAACGCTCTTCATGATCTTCAGACATGAAAATAGATATGAAGAGAGTGTATACCAAAACTGATTGGATAACTCCTTCCAGCTAAGTCAAAGTTTGTGATTCATATTGGGCCAGGTGGTGCCTATCCATCACCGGGACACCTTGTTGGCACAGTACGGCAAACAAATATAATTTAGTGGAATATCCCACTTAACTGGTTAAAAATAAACATGATAGAACAGGATTAAGCTGTTTGTGCCTTAGTTGTACAGCTACAACTAAGGCAGCAGTTGTGGTAGCAGCTTTTGCTTAAGCTGCTACCAAGCCTTATTTGATCCTCAATTTCTTAGAATAACCTTGATGTATTCTCTGAAACAGAATAAAAGTAAAAGACGCTGTACACTGCAATAGATGGTTGGGAAGACGAGATCGAGTGTATCTCTAAGATGAAGCTAAATAATGTGCATGTAATTACAAACCATGCACGTGTGATCACAAGAACTGATGTTTCATGATTCCCTTCAGCCTGTGATAATCACAACAATGATGAGGACGTGATGCACTTTCTGGATCAAATACTGCAGTGGGGGGGGGTAGGCCTGGTTATGTCTCAGTGTCATCGCAGAGGTTCCTGAGTAGCGTCTGACGGCGAGCTGTAGTAGCGAACGCGTCAGCCGGGGAGATCCGTGAGTGCCGACGGCCCAATCGTTGCTCATACTGTGTGTTCTCGGATTATTCCTGGAACACGCCGGGCTCGTATGTCTTTTTGCTCGTCGGGGCTCATGGTGCTTCTAGCACAACTGTGACACAAAAGGCTGGACCGCGTCATGCGCTCCCATATGCATGAAGTAGTGAAAACTGTGACAAGTGCAGCTGTTTACGTGCGGTCTCCCGTCTGTCCTGTGAGTCACTCTGTGTTAGCTGTACCTCAGATCCAGGCGGCCGGCGATACACTGCTGGCTCTGACAGAGTCCCTCCGCCTCGCCCCCCTCCAGTCACTTCCACAAATAATCCACCTTAACTCCTATGTTCTGATGATGAGTCACACAGCGTGCTGTCACACACATGGCCGCCCAGCACTCCACAGATCCTCAACCAGAGAAATTGAGTGCCTCCGCTCGGAAAAGCTCCATCTCCTCTTCCTCCTCCTCCTCCTCCTCCTCCTTCTCCTCCTTCTCCTTCTCCTCCTCCTCCTCCTCCTCCTCACAACTCAGAGGAGTGACTGGCAAACACTGCACTCACACTTGCTGGGACAGTGACACCTCTGGTGGAACGCCGCTTGCTGCCATCCATCGTTGTTGTTGTTGTTCTTTCTGAGCGG
>OOFB01036834.1:17216-27412 GCA_900323305.1 Trachyrincus murrayi
GTGGGGTGGGGGGTTGGTGGGGGAGGGGGGGGGGGGGGGGGGGGGGGGGGGGGGGGGGGGGGGGGGGGGGGAGGAGAGGGAGAGAGGGGCGAGCTTGAGCGACTCAGCAACTGTCTATCACTCAGGGCTCACACACACACGCACACACACACACACACACACACTCCGTTCATTGAGTGTATCCTGTGTGTGTCTGTGTGTGTGTGTGTGTGTGTGTGTCTGTGTGTGTCTGTGTGTGTGTGTGTCTGTGTGTGTGTGTGTGTGTGTGTGTGCACACGCATGCACGCGGCACTGCACACAGTAACCTTAAATATTAGCCTATTCATATAATATCAATCTAAAAAATGTCATATATCTGGATTTCAGTCCATGACCAATGCTGTTGAATCGTTGCAGCTATAAATGTTAGCAACGCGAATCGGCGTGTGCATTTGCTGTCTTCAACACACCCCATTCCTCCTGCAAACTAATGACTTGAATCACTCACTCGGTGAGTGAGCGTATCCCTGCGGACGGATCACGTTCTGACTGAGAGCTAAACTGAATTGACTGAGAAATGAACGGATCGTTTCAGGTTCGGTTCCGTTCGTTCACCCAAAAGATGTTGCCGCACGTCGAACCGTCTGTAGGCGGTGGGCGGATTTCCGGCAGCGGCAAATCCAGTATACGGGGGTTTACAGCAGTCAAGACGAGAGGAGGCTACAGCAGGCATGTATTGCATTCTCTGAATCAGCGGATTCGATATGAAAAACGACTTAAACTGTGACTATATAAGCTTACTGCGCAAGTTTTTATACATCGGGCTCAGGACACGAGTTCTCGTTAAAAATTAAAAAAAAGGACACTTTGGGTGTCTCGACATTGCGACGGGGTAATTCGGCGAGACCCATCGATGACGGGGAGGTCTAGTTAAGAGGGGACGGATTCCGATTGCATCAGTTTTTTTGCCTCATTAAGCTGAAAACAAACCTGCTGACGTCCAAATATTTGACGATTCAGAGAGACACTTGTCACGCGTGTCAGCAGCTATGCTAACCTGGTCACGGCATGTACTTTGGAAGATGTCGCTGTGAATCATCTGCATAACACTGAGGAGGGAGGGTACACAGACTGTCCCTGTAGGCGGTTCCCCCAAGAGGGAGCATAGGGAATAGCATCGGTCCCAGAATTGAACCCTGAGGGACACCGACGTGGATGGGTCTATTTGGAAGATATAATAGCAATAATACTACTACATTTTGTTTGTACAGCACCTTTCTAGACACTCTGACACTTTACAACAAGACAAAAAATAATAATAATAAATATTTCAATAAAAACGTGCATTTAAAAGCATACAAATGAATGGGGCAGGAAGAGGGAGAGAGAGGTGAGGAGAGTTAGATGTTAAAAGCAATTTTAATATAGCTGTGAATCATCCACATAACACATTATCCCTGCAGACAACAACTCCAAGAGGGAGCATAGGATAGCATCGGTCCCCGAAATGACCCTTGGCGTACGCCTCTAGGGTTGTAGATGTGTTTGTGTGTGTGTGTGTGTGTGTGTGTGTGTGTGTGTGTGTGTAGGGGTTGGTGGGACTGGGTTACCTTTGTTCACCGGAAAGTGTAAATCTGTCAGAAAGGACATGAACCAGTTCATGTGCGCCGCATGGGAGGTTTCTACCTTGTACCCCGCTAAAGTCTGGCTGAGAGTGTTGAGTGCTGTGAATTGATTGTGGTGAAGGTAAGGCGGAACAGCTACTGGCTTCCACAGCCAGCATGAGGTCATCACAGAGTCTCTTTCGGATTTTAAAGAGACTGGAAGTTTTATATTTGGAGTTGCGGCAACTCGAGAATTGTCAAAAAAGTCAAATAATCATAATATATTTTTACACACAAGGAATTACAGTGGGTGAGATTGAAGTGAGGTGAAATGAGAAGATCTAAATGATCCAAGTCTTTTTGTTATCGCAGTGAAAGGCCCCGACGAATGCTGTGGCACTGCATTGTCACAACAAGACGCCAAAACTATTCCACAACTCCACACAAGAGGACAGGTGAATCAGACATACAATAGAATTTCGAAACACACACACACACACACACACACACACACGCACAATATAAGTGAAATGAGAGTAGAGAATGAGGTCTGCTCGAGCGATAATAGCCTTAACTGGCTGCCTGTGATTTTCATAACTCTCCTTTGAGAGGATAAATGTGGTAATTTAAGCAGAGGGACGTTTTGATGTATAATTTAGTGGGGCTAGCAAGTGAAAAGGCGGCCTAGCGAGGACTGTCTAGTGCCATTGTGTTGTTCAGCCGAAGCATTGTTGTATTTATTTCCTTGACCTTTTATCAATACAAAATTAATTTCGAGGATAACAAAAGCAATTAAACGGAAAATAATAGACATACATTTTGTGTCAGCAGTATGACAGTTTGAAATGGAGATTAGAGTGATGTTCTGTAATAGGTTGCCTGTAAATTATTCTGATGTCTTATCACTTCACAGTGAATTTGGTTAATGCCAGACCACACCGATGTTTCCAAAACATCTAACTAAGAGTATATTTAGTGTAAACTCTGGACAAACGGTGTTATACATCAACTGGTTTTAGAAGGTCTAATTCACCAACCGCATGAGTCATTTCTCAGCGGTAATCCATTACAATACATCCACATGCTGATTCGTTCATTTGTTTTTAAATAATTGCACTCAACAGGAAGTGTTTTTTTAGAAATCCATTTTTTTAAATCCTACCAACCAATCATTCACCATTGTGTGAATTTAATTTCAATTAAATCAACAAAGAATATAAAACCCCCACTGTGACCCTGCCACATGCCACTGAAGAGGCTTTTCTGGGCTCCTCCGACCACAAGACACAGGCAGTTGTTGAGTAGTAACCGGTTTATTGTAAAGTTTTAGCAGGCAGAGCAGGTGGTACAGTGCTGACATGCTAGCGCTCCTCCTGAGTGTGTGTGGTGGTGGCTGGTTTAACCTGTGGGCCTTGATTGGCCAATGCACCACAGGTGTGCAGCCTCACCCAGCAGCCCCAGAGTCCAATCAGTCTGACTCAGACCAGGTGAGGCTGCTTAAACCAGCCACCGACAACACACACTCCACACCTACCAATAGCAAATTATTGCAATTATCTGATAAAAAAATGACATAGAACAACAATATATTAGCTTATGGGACATGAACACTGGAAATATTCCATAAGGAACTGGTTTGTGTTCAACAACATCAAATGTGCTCACATGTATCATAAATTGCGCCTCTGTAAATGATGCATGCAGCGGCCAGTTCTGAGTGAAAAGATGGAAATGAATGAATCAATATTTCAGAGCCGAGCATTATTTTATATTGACAGCAGTGGAACAGGCATGAGCTGCAGGTGCTAAGGTTTCAATTAAAATAAAAAAATTTAAGAAATTTATGAGTGAATTAATGTATTTTTCCTTCCACATTTCCGAGTTGCCCTAAGCAACAGCGTAGTGGCGTTGGAAACATGAAAACGTACATGCGGCTGGGGAAAATCCTGGCTCGGGTTAGTGGTTTTAACACAAAATGGCCATATTTCATATTGAACCATTATTAAAGTGAGACTTTTTTTTGTAATATTCCTGCCACCTGAACCGTGTACCATAAACATATGCATGCGAAAAAAACTCAACAATAATAATAATTTAAGACTAGGAACTAACATTTGCGCTTCACACACACACCCACACACCCACACACTAAGGTCCACACCACAAAACACATTTAGCACGGCCTGTACTGCAGAAGGGGTGTGTGATTCCCCCCAGTTCTCTTTTGTTTAAAAGAGAACTGGGGGGAATGACTGGTCTTTGGAGGAACTCAGCATGCAGGATTTATTCCATTATACCCTTTGAAGCGAGGGGCCTGTCACTCGCAAGTCTTTCTCACACTGTTTGGTGGAATCACATCCCATTAGCTGTATATGTCTACACTGACCTTAAACAGTATTTAAAAAGACGAAGAAAATGTTGAAATGTAATTAAAGATGCCCAAGAGGTAGAGAGCGCGGTGAGAGAGAGAGAAAGAGAGAGAGGGAGAGAGAGAGAGAGAGAGAGCGAGAGAGAGAAAGAGCGAGCGAGAGAGAGAGAGAGAGAGAATATTGGGCTGACGATTTTAAACGGTACCTGCCATTTCACTACCGCATGGATGAAAGTATGGTCTGTGTATTATCGTGGGGAGGAAAGCAGGTTAAATCATGTCATGTTGCTTACCATACATATTCATTACATATTCATGGGTACGTATTGATCGCTGTTCACAAATCCCTTCTTGAAAGGAAGACTAATAACGTCTCTTCAACTCCATGTAAGTATGTTTTAGTGATGGGTTGTCAGAGAGATCTCTCTTCTGTCGAGCAACTCGGGACGCCATATTAAAATTTTGTCTTGCCTGCCGTTTATTTGACGTTTAATAAGCTACATGCAGGCGAGCGGTGACCGATACGATTATACTATTCCCCTACACAACGTCTTTAATAACAGTAATCGCATTTATTTACTGCAAGCCTCATAGGATGTGTGCGAATGAAATGCTTACTCATGCTCTCTGTTCTGTTCTATTCTATTCATTGTCGAGGCCCGCTTTTGAAAAGCACACCGTTCGTCGGTGCGTATTATATTTTGCCGTTGAATTTTGTGTTGAAAGGCGGGTATAAAGCAGACAGGCATAGAGAGAGAGAGAGAGAGAGAGAGAGAGAGAGAGCGAGAGAGAGAGAGAGAATGAGAGAAAAAAACGTATTTGGCACGGTTCATGTAAGCTACGAAAAAAATGATTGACTGCTGACATGGAGCAATGCTGATGACGCAAAGCTGGAGGCCTATTGACAGATCTGCTGTAGGGGGGGGGGGGGGGGGGGATGGGGGGAGGACGGGTGGAGGATGGGTGGAGGACGGGTGGATGGGAGGGAGGCAGGCCTGAGCTCTGGGCCGTGATGGCTTCCGCTGACAGGTATTGACTCGGTGTGTGTTTTTTTGTTGTTGAAGCGGGGCCCAGCGCGTGTCTGCTTCTGTGATTACCGCACACGGCTTGTTGACACGTGATGCGCGGTCCTGAGGCCTCACACGTTTGTCATTTAAGAGCACCCCGTTTTAACACCCTGTTGGTGTGACGTTGATTAGTCACGGCGATTTCTGATTCGTTTTTTTCTTTTTTGTGGACACTCCAACCGCTAATTATCGTCAAGCCGTTTTTAAAATGTATCCACTTGTGACATCACAAGTGGGAGCGTCCGCCCGACTTTGTGGACTTGGCATCGATCGATAAAGCACAATAGATTGAATTAATACTGTTTATTGAAATGTGTATTTCAATGAAAGGTGTGATGTGCACTGAAATAAAAAGATGGTACCCCGGTTAGTTAATGCGGTACATACAGTAGGACACATGTGTCAGTAATTAATGTGAAAAACGCATGTAATCACCACATTTTTACCCCGTAAAATACAAAGCATCTCATAGGATTCAGCCTACATGGAAGGGTTAATTAGGAATATCTTTTATCCTCGGGAAATGTACATAAAGAATAACACATGCAGCACAGGTGAACAGGCGTGCCCTGTTGTCAGCACACCGCCATGTGTTTTAACAACCTTTTAAAAGAAATAAGGTTGTTTACGGGCTGCAGAACTGTGGGCGAGCCATTCAGGCATGGACGATTTGCATACCTCTGCACTTAAATAAGGTATTACAGAGGCCCGCTACATTGACAAGTGTGTGTCCATTTCAAGGTCCACTGCACATCTGAGCTCCAGTAAAGGTGGTGGTTCTTGAATAGTGATGCAATTTACAATATCGGTCTGTCTGTCTGGAACGAAATAATACATATTCTTTTTCTTCGTCTTTTTTTGTCTTCCGGGTTTTAACTCATTTAAATGGTGTGAATAAAAGTGTGAAGCTAAAGTGACAAAAATGTGACTAATCTACACGGTGCCTAATGTGTTCAGAGATAATCTTCATTTCTTTTCCGTTTTTAGTTTTAAGTCTGAAGGGTGTTTCTGAAGGTTTTATTTTTACATATATTTTAGATTTGTATTTTATATATATATTTGTTTTACACTGTTTCTAGCAATTGTTTCTTGCACTTAACAGGTCCAAGTATTATTATTATTACGATTATGTTGAAACATATTCCTTGTATAAAGGATTAAGGGGATGTTAGAAAACTACAGGTGTATTTCATTCTTGTGATATTTGTTTCTTGAAAATTCACAATAGAGGGTTTTAACGTCAAAGAGTATTTAACGTCAAAGAGTATTTAATGTCAAAGAGTATTTAATGTCAAAGCTTGTGTCACTTGTGAAGCCTACACTCCCATATGCAAAAAGAAGACATAAGAACATAGGAAATATATCTTGAACCAAATTTGTTTGAAATCATAACCGTTGCATTACATGTCAGACATGACACAGTTTAACTTTTAACAGTACATTTTATAGAATGCTGAGAGAGAGAGAAAAGAGACTGGAAGAGCATGGAACAGAGAGAGAGAGAGAGAGAGAGAGCGAGAGACAAAGAGAGAGACAGAGCAAGAGAGAAAGCAGATATTAAAATGATACTTCATAGACAATTTCGGGGCCAATACCAGAACAGCAGGCATGGAGAGACCCCTAACCTATTACTATTTTAGAGACACCGATCAGATGTGGATCAGAGACAAAGGAGAGTCGGAAATGACACAAATAATGAATGATTAACATAATCTAATAGTTGTCACAACAGAACAGGATCCGTCCAGAAAGCCTGGCTGTTTAAACATGACAATCTCCCACAGCCATTTGTTCTGTTTTGTTCCCCGTCTGTTGCAAAATACAGTAAGCAGCAGGCTAACTGCTATACTTATATATTATATGCTAACTAATATACTTGTATACTACTACATAATACACTACTACTACAGAAGCAGCGTTCTCTCCACTCATATACAACCAATTCTGTTCCACGTTGCTTCTACGAATGAATGAAAGGGGCCCTATTTTACCCTCGAGTGACATCACAAGTGGGAGTGTCCACCCAGATGCATGATGGGTAGATCAGTCTAGAAGTTGGTACAGTCCACTGGGTAGGCTGGTAGGCTGATCTATTTATCATACACTCCCACTTGTGATGTCACTACAGGGTCGATTTTGAAATGGCTTATCAACATCACACTTGGTGGTAAAGTAGGGGTTCTTTGAAGGCAAAATGACCCTCTTGCGTCCAGCACGTATTGCGAAGATTCGCGAAGATCCACGCCGCTACGACACGTACGGGACTTGCAGTGTTCCCAGAGCTTAGTTTTGTTTTGTTAACTTATCATAACCGTCTTCCTGGCTTCTATCAGCTGGGCCTCCCAGACTATTACTGCTCAACGTTGTTTTCACTGCTGCCGTTGGCCATCAAGGACTTGTGACGGCAATCAATAACGGGGTTGTAGTCACGTATTACAATTTTTTTTGCACCTGAGGTGTCTGTCAAAACCGGACCGCTTCTCCATTATGGCTATCGCAAGGCCGAGGTCGATACATCTTTAACGGTTGCCTTCACTTTCTTCAAAATAACTCGTAGAGGGAAACTCGTTGACAGTTTTGATGGTAAAGGATGGAAAAATATAGGATAGAATTTCACTCAAGGTTTGCTGCTCCATATACTGTTTTAGGCAATTTAAATGTTTGTTTGTACTCCAACCTAAACAACAGAATAGGTCGTTTATCAATACGCCCCAAAACAACCCATATGAGCGTTTGCTGGCCACCTATCGGCTGGCCGACGTGTTTTTGTGGGGCAACCCAGAGGTTAGGGCTACAGCCGCGAAATCCCCTGCTAATTGCATCACTTGCTGTAGGGCTGAGACCCCCATGTTGATCATTTTCTTTTGAAAATCTTTTTGGCGAAGCAATGGTGAACATAACTTCTGGGTTGCCCCACAAAAACACCGGAGGGGTGGCTAGGCGATTGATACCGCAGCAATGCGCCTAGCAGTCTGTCGGAAATCCGAAGAAGAAGAGGAAATCTAAAATGTACGTTTTTATTGAAAGAACATCAGATCATCAAACAGTTACATAAAATAACACAGCGATAACTAGATAGCTCAGATAACTAGATAGCTCAGATAACTACACAAGGCAAAGACAATGATTCAAACAACATGCAAGCTACGTGGTTTCAGCGATTGCAGCGTCCATAGCAACTACCACAGCAACCACCATAGCAACCACCATAGCAACGACAGAAAACGTCGCATTAACTGACAAACTAAACATCATATACTTTCACTGAACGAAGATTATGAAAATAAAATGCGCATTTGTTGTTTGTACTACATAACCAATGCTATCTTCAAAGGGTGTATATATTTCTTATGTTTTTATATTTCCTACTACTCATTATGATGCCGTACAGCATGGACACGAAGGACTCATAGGTAGAGGTAGAGCATGGTGATAATTATTAATTCACAGTGTTACTGTTTCCTGACAGCTATGTCTCCCTTCACACTTTCACGAATAAGTAAACCTTCCAGTCAAATTAAGTTTGTTCATCTAACGTTGCTCTCTCACTTTTTTTTAATTACATAAGCCATACAACCATGTTCTATGAAGTTTGTATTAATCGGAATTGAAAATGAAATGAAAACCTTCAACGTACTATCTATTTGCCTGCAAAGGTAGCACAATTATTTTTCAGCATGCCAAGAATTTAATAAATTCTCATTGCTTCTGTGTTTCTAAAATGGCCGATTCCATATTTGTCAGCTGCAATATATTCAGAATTAATGTTTTCCTTAAAATTACCCAATGGCTGAAATAAAGTCAAACGTATAAAAATAAATAAATATGTTGTTTTGATTGTTGACATCTCAAAGTAGTTAAAGCTGCTCATACCAACACTTTTAACAACTGCTTTCTTTTGTTATATTGGGGACAAAATGTTACTCAGCTGAGATAAGTGACAAATTAATGAGTGTAGCTATGATATTTTTGAGAAAGAAAGTTGCTTTTAATCTTTGTAGTTGCATCACATTGATTATCCATGGAGTTAGCTAGTTTGGGTGTTTTAATTGCTAAGAATCCGTTTTTTTGTATCGCAACAAAACTGAATAGTAGAGTTTGCAAAAAATGACAAATAAAACAAGTGAAAAACATGAAGGACAATTCCAAATCAAAGATTCAGTGTGTGTGTGTGTGTGTGTGTGTGTGTGTGTGTACCCGGAAAGGGTACACACACACACACACACACACACACACACACACACATACAACCGCACCAGGGCCTGTGCTGCCACAACACACAGATAACGGTTTATCACACGAGTAACACCCAACTTCTAAATGTGAAGCAACCGCCTGTCAATTCTCCACCTTCACTTATCCAGTGAAGCAGGCTGGGAAATTAACATGATTTTTATGCAGAAGAGGGCTATTTCCTCATTCAGAGACAGAGATACACAGTGGGGCGCTGAATGATAAAGACTGCAGATAACAGGGGGGGTGGGGGGGAGACCCGGGGAATCAGTGTGTGATCTGAGCTCCGGGTTTCCCCGCTGCCTCTAAGCGGTACTTCGGGATGAACGTTCAAATGGACCAGAGGACCTTGTGCTAAAGATGCCCTCTGCCTCTCCTCTGCCCGCAGAACAGAACAGAAGAAGGGGCACCAAGTGCTTCTTCTGAACCAACTTTCCTCCTTCCTCGTCTCTCTTTGATGTGTTGTTCACAGGGGAAAGAGAGCCGCCGTCTCCACTGATGAGGATGATGATGATGATGATGTTTTTTTTTCCCCCACCCACCCAGACTGTCTAGCAACAGTCTGGCACTGAAATCTCTCTCTCCACTCTCTTCCTTCCTCACTCCTCTCTCTCTCTCCGTCTCTCTCTCTCTGTCTCTCTCTCTCTCTCTCTCTCTCTCGCTATCTCTCTCTCTCTCTCTCTCTCTCTCTCTCTCTCTCTCTCTCTCTCTCTCTTTCTCCCTGTCTCTCTCTCTCTCTATCTCTCCCGCTATGTCTCTCTCTCTCTCTCTCTCTCTCTCTCTCTCTCTCTCTCGCTATGTCTCTCTCTCTCACACTCTCTCTCTCTCTCTCTCTGTCTCTCCATTCAACTGAATTCAAAATAACTTTATTGGCATGGAAAATCCACACTGGCAAAAGCAAAATTAAACAAAGCAAAAGTAATAATGTCGGCCTAGTGAACTATA
>OOFB01036835.1:12331-25093 GCA_900323305.1 Trachyrincus murrayi
AAACAGGATCTGTTTATCTGATTATTTTCATTTTTTTGTTTAAAGGAATAGCTGATACGGACCTCTATGGCCAATCACCTAGAAGATGGAGCTGTGTTGAGAAATAGTGGAAGCAAACACTGGGAAGAGAAGGAGGAGGAAGAGAAGAAGGAAGAGGAGGAGGAAAATGAGGTGGATCAGGAATATGATAAGGAGGTGGATGATAATGATGAAGAGGATGAGGAAGATGATGAGGAGGAAGTGGATGTGAATGATGAAGAGGATAGGAAAGATGCTGAGGAGGAGGTGGATTAGAATGATGAAGAGAATGAGGAAGATGATGAGGAGGAGGTGGATTAGAATGATGAAGATCCTGAGGAAGATTATGAGGAAATTGAGGATGCAAATGATGAAGATGAGGATTAGGACGATTATGAGGAAGATGATGATGTCGCTGAGGAAGGAGGAGGTGGAGGAGAATGGTGAAGAGGAGGAGAATGATTAAGAGGAGGAAGTGGAGGAGGAAAATGATGAAGATGAGGAGGAAGATTATGGCAATGATGAAAAGGAGGAAGTAAAGGAGGGTGAAGGTGTTTAAGGTTTGATAGATGATGCGTGGCATCCCACCATTAGGCTGGCTGGAACCACTTTCATCATCATCCTCATCATCACCATCTTCTTCATCTTTCTTCTTCGCCTCCTCCAGCACTGCTGGCAGAGTAGAGCACCACCTGCTCCGGGCTCCTCGTTACCCTGGCCAGAATGCACAGCTGGCCGCTCTTCTGACGATTCTGATTGGCTACTCCCTGATGGTCACTTCTCCCTGCATGTCATTGAACTCTCTCACTCACTCACTCACTCACACACACACACACACACACACACACATGCATGCACACTTGCACATATACGGGTGCACACAGGCACGCACGCACACACACACACACACACACACACACACACGCATGCACGCATTTGACAGGGCTAGGTCAAGGAAGGCATGCTTTCCTTGCCAACTTTCTTTTTTTTGTTGCTGCTACAAACTGTAAACAAATTACAAAAGAATAAGTGTAACAAACACAGACACCGGTTAGCATTCAGACACCCTCATGCACGCACACACAATAAACATCAGTTCATTACCTCATTTCCATCATACTTCAAGTTGTTTTCAATGTTCTGCCTGAATACAGCTGTTTGGTGCACACGTTGGGGCCCAAAACAAAACTAAATCTATTTCTGATATTATTATCATTTTTCCATGTAAAAAGGAAAGAAAAAACTGATTTTGAATTCACCATGCGACCCATCAACGGACAACATGGATATATTTCCTTTCAGGGTATCTCCCGTCTCTCCCTGGCCCCGGCATGTCCTTCATGTACCCTGAGAGAAGAACTGCTGGATATGTAAATGACTTAATGAGGTCAAAACTCTCTCTCTCTCTCAAGCTCTCCTCTGGCTTCTCCCCCTTCGCCCAAACCATCCGCCAACTGTGTCTGAAGGTTAAATTCTTCATTTGATTTTTTAAATGAAAACAAGAATAAGGAGAACGAGAACAGCAACAATAACTGTATTTTTTCATTCAGAACATTTTTTGATATTATCATTTTTATTCGTGACCGAATAAAAAAAAATAGGAATAGCATAGAAAAATAGATGCCATCAATATTGGACCACTGAACTAAACTACACAAAAGCATTTTTATTTTTCATGGAACACAGGATATGTAAACATTGCAATTATTTTACGAATGCCTCTATCCCTGTAGGCTGGCTATATAGAGTAGAGGACATGTGTAATTGTGTGTCAAAACAACAAACAAGCAAACAAAAACAAGCTCTCACTACCACCTGCGATATCAAACATAAAACACTACAAATACATCGTTAGAAGTACAGTGAGGAAATGGGGAGAAAAATAGAGGAAATCCTAGCTTGTAAAGACTGCAAGCGCTCAATGCTAATCGGGTCAGAGGTGAACGCGACATGACGTTTGATGAAGCAAACCTCTTCTCCACTCTATGTAAACATGTCTTTCCTGTACACCGCTTTTAAACACTGTGTACAGAAATAGAGATCAGTAAGTGAAGGTAGAAAAAGGTTTCACTACTAAGTGTATCTGTGAAAGGAGCAGAGTTGCCCCCAGGCAAGAATCTACACTTAGCTTTGGTCTCTACATGGCCTAACAGTGAATCATCAAAGCTCGTCTGTCCAAAATACAACCGCCAATCTGGCTCAAGCACATGGCTGAATGACACGAGTATGAATTATTACTACTACTACATGTGGATGCCTGTGTTTTTTAAAATCAAAATCTAGGCGCAAGCAATTCCATCAGTGATATAAATCTGTAATAGTAATCAGTAATTAATGACTAAAAGAAAACAAAAAAACTAACTGAATATATTATATTTTATATGATATTTGGAAGTCATTTCTAATATTGCCTGCACATTGTTGTTGTTGATGTAACTAGTTTGCAATATAAAAGAACAATAAGAAATTGATATCTTTGACCCTACCATACCTAAATATAAATATGTAACTGGCAAATCTCCAAAAGTTGAGCACGATAACTCCCAATTTTACAGGAATATTTCAAACTATATGACCCTGAGTCATGGGCCTTATTAATAAAAATCAAGAGAAAAAGTAAAAGATTCTGAAGATTCTTGTTAAAAACCTCCTCTCTCGGTGAACCCCAGTGATGCAAACAGCTTCTCCACAGGGGAGCGTTCGGCTTGTTTCATTGCAATTTCCCCGTCCGTCGGTCTTGTCCGTCCGTCTGGGACACCGGTGCACGCCCAGCCATTCCTAATTGTCTGGGCAGTTCACAGCACATTATCAAATTCATCTGCTAATCATTTAAGACCTCCCTCTTTTATCTGCTCGGACGGTGAGGGAGCGATCTTGATGGGCCGACCGATCGATTGGGGGGAAAATCAGGGAGAATATGCAAAGTGCCTTCAGATATTTGGCATAGCTCAACCTTTTTCCCTTTCATCTGGGCCTTTTGATGTTGCTTTTAATCTGTGTAATGCAGTATGACGACCCTAATGGAGATAAGCTTCTACTTGACGATGGGAGCGGGGGGTTTCGGGTGTATCCACCTGTCTTTGTGAAGTAATGAGATGAGATTTGAACTCGAGATATCCACCTGTTTCAAGGCGTTCTCGTATTATATTGTCCTTTCCAGAGTGTAAGATGACTAGAGGCTGGAAACAGAGTTATCCAGCAAGAGATAATTAATTGTCAGAGGTGTCAAGCGACTAAGTCAATATTAGCTTACACTTCTACACTTGCAATATTATTCAGTCTGCAAATTCTTGAAATGGAGGCACACTAAATGTAGCCGCTGGTAATATTTTTTTCACATTAAAATGCTAAGTTAAATGCTATAACTAAATAAATATCGTAACTATCTACCTAGTAAAATGCAAAAAAATACAATTCCTAGGTGTGGAAAAATATGTCAAATGACTTAAGTGATATCTCTGCATCATCATTCAGATGTGGAAAATAGTTATTTTATGCAATATGGTTGCATAACTGTTTTACATGAAAATTATTATAATTGGAATAAGTGGAATATGTGATGTTTGATATTGTTAAGAGACACAATAAAATGTTAAAATGTTGCAATCCTGATCAACATGATTCATCAAAAACATGAAACGTTTGGGATTTGGTACTCTGTAATTTGGCTACTTTATTCGAGCATGGTCATTTTCAAGAGAAATTACAAATTAAGAATTCAATAATACTTTTACAAAGACATTTCAGGAAAGATTTTTCTTCAGTCATAGTATCATACATAGTATTTAACAGTCCCTCTTCATTTTTTAGCTTAAAAAAAACAAAGATGAAGAAAGTGGAATTTTTTTCAGTCGAAAATACAGTGTTTTCACAATTGTATAAAAGTTCCCAAATTTGGAATTTTCCAGTAACTGGAAAATAAAATAAAATAATGAAGATTAAACTTCGCATTTCACAATGTTTCAAAACACAATAAATGCTCTCTTTACGTAAAATTTGCCCCTATGATCGACGCCATGTTCCATTTTACTAAAATATATCTATATATTGAAGTACTATAGTACTGTACACAACAGTATGAAATAAATAAAATTAGGAAATATAAAATGGGCCACATAAATAATGTTTTTTTTTCAACCTACAAATAAAAAGAAATGCAGTTGTTTCAACAAAGGTTTGGCGTAATACTGACAAAGAATTAATTTGAGAGAACATTGCACAACATAATGTAAACTATTGAACCGCTGCCTATTTCCAATACTGACATGAGTGCTTCACAGACCAATGGAGGAACCATTTTAAATACTGAAGCTGGTGAGGAAAAAAGTAAGAGTCCTTTTACACAATAAGAGGGTGGCACTTGCAGAAAACACAGGTTAAAAGGTTTGCATATAAGGCTTCTTTTTTTTCTTTCTCTTTCTCTTGTAAAAAAAACAACAACCTTACAAAGGCTTTGTCCTTTATGTTATTTCCCCCCCCCCCCCCCATATTACTGTAGTCCGTAAACTGGGTATTTCCCTTAAAATGAAAGTCTTCTTTGCAACATAATTATCTTTGAAACAAAAAACATGTACAGGTATTTGTTAAGCTCCTTCATGTAGTCGTGTGTTTAAAATCCTTCATTTGTAGTACTTGTAATGAGGACTGTGGCGATTCGTAATATGGCAAAAACTGAAGACAAACACAGAGAGTGAAAACCAAAGTTAATATTGAAGGACTGTTGTGGCCGTCACCACTGCTGTTTTTCCCCGACACTGTATAAATATATACATAGGCAATAGTTTTTTATTTTCATTTGTGATTATAGAAGTGGAGTGCAATTTGTACAAGTCACTAGTTGTGCTATAAATACTATGGAACACTGTGGGTTACGGGGGAGGGGGAGGAATGGGGACGGGGGGGTCGTTCAAAAAGTTAGCACCACACATAACTGTAGGCCTTAGTACTGTACAATTGTCAAAATCTATTCATTTGTTCGTTGTTTTTCCCTCCATTTGCATAATGCATCTCTTATTTCACAAAACCTTCCGCGAATCCTTCAGAACCCCTTCTGACCACCCCCTCCATTCTTCCACAAGTCCACAATGAATGTTGGGGTCTTTGATGTCTCTTATCAGGGGGAAAGACGTATCTTAAATCTTCTTCTTCTTCTTTTTTTGACTGAGAACGCTTCCCGGAAGCATCAGGCACGTGCATGTTGACGGCTTACAAAAAAACCACGGCCACGCGTTTTTAAAACAGAGCTAGAGAGATCGGCAAACCCGGCATAATGAAACCCAGGGAGAGAAAGTGTGTGTGTGTGTGTGTGTGGGGGGGGGGGATATAAGGGGTGTGGTTGTTGTGGGAAGTGATATTACGGGGGTGATCTGGATGATTACATGCCGTCCTCCATCATTGCGTCCTCGCGGTCCGATTTGGTTTCCATCTTGCCGTCCAGCGAGCTGTCGTCCATGGAGTGCTCACCGTTCTCCTCCTCGTCCCTCAGCGTATCCCGGTCCGTGTCCATGCTCTTCCTTTCCTCCTCCTCCTCCTCCTCCTCCTCCTCACCAAACTCCACCTCCCTCCGGCTGATCATCTTCATCTCATACGTTCCGCCGACTTCCTTGCGTCCATCTCTGATCCCAACTCCTCCACCTCCTAATCCTCCACCTCCTCCTCCTAGTACACCTCCTCCTCCTCCGTTCAGGCTCTCGTGCCTCAGGATGGCCTGGCGCTCCCCCAGGTCCGGGTATCCCTGCGGGGTCATGCCCTGAGGGGTCAGGCCCTGCGGGGTCAGGCCCTGGAGGTACGCCCGGTTCATCAGCAGCTCCGTGGGCTCTAGGTGGCCCTTGTCGCGGGCCTCACGCTCAGCCGCCTCCCTCTCTTCGGCCTCCCGCTTGCAGTAGGAGTAGCGGTGATTCATGTGCTGCGAGTAGGAGCCCGAGTGGGAGAAGCGCTTGCCACACTTGTCGCACTGGTAGGGCTTCTCGCCCGAGTGCAGGCGTGAGTGCTCGATGAGATGGTGCTTGTGTTTGAAGGCCTTCTTGCAGATCTGGCACTGGTGCGGCCGCTTGCCTGCAGTGGACGGAAGAAACACAGAAAGAATGGTGGTGAGACATTTGTCGCTTGCAACTAGAGGATTCATATTTGACATTGTTCAGGCAAAAAAAAAGGTTAGGGGAGAAGTCAGATGAATAGGGTGTAACAAAAAAAAGGACTCATCCTAAGGTTATGAAAAGCTTGCTCGGTCTTGAGACTTTGGGCTATTTGTTTATTGAAATTGCGGGCGCAAGCAGCAAGTCGGAGAAGAGTGTCCCCGCATTTATTGGGTGTATATTATGGAAATTTCTTCCCAGGGTTTAAACAGAGGAACTGGGCCCGAAATGCCACGCTGATGAAATTCAACACAAATGAACTGGTAAGAGCAAACAAACGAATAAAATGAATCAAACTAAATCCATGATAAAACGGAGGGGGCGAGGCTCCCAGGGACAGCCATGCTTATCTCTGAAAACTATTCAAGTTCATGGTGGCAACTATCTTTCAATTATTATTCTGAGTATTATTATTATTATTACTTTTTTGGAAAACAGATCTGTGTACCCCATCAGACGTTTTGGAGGGCAAAAGGTTCAACACATGAGGCAGGGTGGGAGGATTTTTACTTTGACTGTAATATTACTGTTCCATTTATGCCTCTGGCTGGTAACACTACTGAGAACGTGTGTTATTAACTCTCACTCATTTTCTCACTTGTTTTTATCTGTAATATTGACCACTACACAGTCTGGCGGGAGTCTACACAAAATACTTAGTAAGTTAAAGAGTTAAGTATTTCAAAAGGTCAATTGACCAAAAGTCTCGTCCAGTACAAAGTAACTTTTCAGTACACAGATACAGATATTGACATGTGATTGTCATTGTTATCCTGAAGGCAGGAACATATTAAAGATGACATGTGATTGTCATGTCCTTACCCACAAAGCAGTGCACACTCCTCTATTTTACAACCAGCTGAGATACTGCCAATTACACGGTGCATAGCTGATATTTATATATATATATTAAATATAAATATAAAATAGAGACATATATAATATAAATCAATATGATGCAAGCTGCTGAAAAAGAATCTCCGTGTAATCTGGGTATAATCGGAATAATGAAAGAGCCACTATAGCGTTGGTGTACAGAAGCTTCGGAGATGTTAAGCCACTGATGAGATCTACTGCCAATAATGGGAAGAGATAAAGACATTATGGCCCTTTTACTGGCCGCGTATATCTAGGTGAATTGATGTGGGCCTTTTCACATAATAAAGCGCTTTATGCGGCAGAACGAGATTGAGGACTGACAAGGGGTGCGTTTGCCGCAAAACGCCTGATGTGAATTATCCGTTTACTGTGGGAACGTTGACGTAACTTTGCATACATTAAAGAAATACAAAAAAGTCAGCATTAAACACTCACAGTTAGATAATATATTACGGTACAATGCAAATTGATTTAGAAGCATTTTTTTTATTGTAATTTAAAAAAATCTGCACATCCCTGTCAAGGAAGAAACATGTTAGGTGAACATACAGCCGAAGCGCAAAACACATAAGAGGCGGAAGCACGAAGGGGGGGAGAGGTTAACAAAATCATACTGATTATTCAAATACAGGGTAGGACTTAGCAACACAAACAAACATAAAAAAAGGAATAAATGAAAAAGCAAAACCAAAGGAATACATTGGGGGTGGGGAGGGGGAGGGGGTGAGGGTTATAAAGTAATGGGCTAGACCAGTATATACCTGTGTGTTCATATTTGTGTCTTAGAAGGGAACTGCTCTTCTGGAATGTTTTGTCGCACAAGTCACACGCGTACATACCACTTTCAGTCTTCTTCATCTTCTTCCGTGACAGACAGGAGTCGGGGTCTGTCATGTCCTCGAGTCCTGACAAATAGTCGGGCGGGCCGTCGAGCAAGTCCCCCTGTGTACAGGAAAACAAAAAAACAACGGAAAAAAAGAAAAACAAAAAAAGGAGTGTTAGGTCTCCGTGTATTTTTTCTACTATAATATATGGCTTTGTCTTTTTAAATGTAACATTTTTAAGGAATGTTGTGTAAAATCAGTGAGTCAACAATGTTAATAAACAATAATAATTTTTTTTGAATTACCAAAAAAGTGATAGTTATGGATGGTTATAGCCTCTGTTTAAGCCTCTGTGTTTGTCAATAAAATACACTTTACATTTACAGATATTGGTTTCATACTATTATTGTATAGATATATTCCTAAATGATGTGTCTTATGAAGTTATACCAGTACAAAATGTGTATATTTCAACTGAAACAGTTGAGTTCTCAACTGAAACAATACGAAGCCATTAGCAGAGGACAGTTCTATCAGTTCTAAAAACAGATAATGGCCTTCAATTAGATCTAGTTTGGATTCTCCTCTTCAATCCGGTAATTGAAGAGAATGGGTGATTAATGCCAGATTCATAACCTTGATTTGATAATGATAATTTAACAATATAAGAACATCAGGGGCTTCAGAACAAGAGAAGGGACCGTGACCAGTTCATAAAATTGCAGACTTAGAATAGAGATAACAATCAAGAGTGCACACCTAATGACCATTATAGAGAGCCACCCAAGATTACAATAATGAGGAAGTCCTAAGCAGGCCCCTGCGGTGATTCTGGAGAGGGCACTGCACTGTGTTTTAAGAATGGACCACTATCTCTCTGCAATCAATTCCAACTAAATGCCCGTAGCTGTATTCTTTTTTTCTTTTTACACCTAATTTAATAACTTAGAATCGGAAACATTATTAGTATATATATATTTTTTTTTTTTATTGAAATGATTCCCTCTATGTTAAACAGCCTTCAGCATTCAGCGGTAATGAACATTGAGACATTGTGCATTATTAATCTGTGTGTGGAAGCTCATTTTAGCGTAGCTCTTTTTAAAGTTGAGAACTGAGACTGCTCCTGGGCTCACCTTTGTCATTTTTACAATGGCCATTCCACCATATTTAATAACTAAATATCTCGAGTTCAGACACGTGCGTTTGAAACAACGCCGGATAATGACTCCTCTAATAGACTAATAGTCGGGAAGCAATCATGTATTCCACGCTCTACGGAAGCCAGTACAATTCACAGTGGAGTCTGGCACCAACTACATCTGCACATCATAACCTCTGAAATACCCAATTTACACCCTGACGCCGCTAATGATGCCTCACTTTGCATGCACACCCCCTCTGGGCGGGTGTCCCAGCTGTTTACCTCGATGCCTTTTGCTGGCTGAGTGCACCTCAGGTGAGTGTGCATTTATTGTATTTTTTTCACTCCACACACTGGCGAAGTTTTTAATTAGAGTCACAATGAGTTCAGAACACTTTTGATTCAGCCCCAAGGTTTCCTGTTTTCATTTCCTTTCTAACAACAGGTGGATCATTTACCTGGAAACCTGGTTTCCGCTGGTATTTCCTCCTGTGCTGCATCTCTGCGAATGTAGCTGCCCCCGTTGCGTAAGTGTAGGCCATATGTGGTAGGAATCCCATTTGCTCCATGCCTGGGTAAGGCCGGAGACCCGGTATGCTGGCCTGCATGGGGGGCATGAATGTGGCTGGAGGAAAAGCGCTCTGGGGCGGCAGCGACGTGTACAGGGGCTTTGCGGCAAAGGGGTTCATGCCAAAGATGGGGCTTGTGCTCTTTTCCAGACTTCCGTTGTTGGTGGAGCAGGAGAAATCCTTCTTCAGATAAGCCAGGTTCAAGGGCTCCTGGAAGTGCTCAGGGGGAGAAGGGATGCTATTGTGGTCGATGGTAATGCTGTTTACTTTAGGCCTGCTTCGGACCATCAGTGCATGCTTGGGCTCCTTCATCAGCCTTGGCAGAGACAGGTCCAATGGCTCAGCCTGCAGGTCCTCTGAAGTCAGGCTGTTTGGAGTGTAGGAGCTGCTGTGAGAGTTTTTGGAAGAGGCCGAGGACAGATTCAGAGGGGAGGGAGTGTTACTGCGAGAGTGGCCCATTTTCTCGCCCATCGGTTTGGCACTGTTGATAAACTGGTGGCTGTTTCTCAAGTGTCTAAGTGCATTGTCACAGTTGTTGTTGTTGTTGATGTTGTTGTGATGCTCCCCATAAGAGGGGGATGTAATGCGGTCATCTGGTTTGACCAGTGACAGCGGCGACCTAGCTACCATGGAGTCCTTTGGTGTTGTCTGGTGGCTATTCACTCCCACCAGCATGTCCGAGTTGTTCCTGTGCTCTAGTGGCGGGGTCCTTATGCTGCCATACTGGTACATTTTACGCTGATCGAACCACTCCTTGACAAATTCCTGAGGAAGCCCGACAGCGATGGATATCTTGAGCAGCTCTTCCAAGTTTGGCTCCATGTTCATAGCGAAATATGCCTTCAGCACAGACATGTGGTCCTTGTATGGATTGATGGGACCGTTCAGTGTCTTCTCGGACAACATGGAGGAGAGTAGGTGGCCGTTCTTCTCTATGAACATTCCTGGTTTTGTGGTCATCAGGTTTTCGCTAGGTTGTAGAACGGCCTTGATTTCCTCGTTCATTTTACACAGGTAGCGTTCGTGTTGATGCAAAGGTATCGGACCAGGGAAGGTTTCTTTGCAGTATTGGCAAGCGAAAGGTGTAAACATATTGTTTTCTTGCATTTTTTCCTCCATGCCGCCTTCGAGCATGTGGTTGGATTTCTCTCGTTTGATATTGCTGATCTGTCTCTTTGAGTCTGTTGTCAAGCTCTGCAGGCAAGCTTTGGCTTCGTTCACTTTCTCTAATGTGTAGTCGATGATGCTTTTGGTGGCGCCGTTGTGGTTGACGACTGGAAGACCAACCGGGGGGCATCCTGGTGATAGCAGTCCCTGTTTCTGCTCTTCGATCTGTGACCCCAGCTCCTTCATGTAGGCCTTGAGCTTAGACAACTCCTCGGGCTTGCAGTCCATTTTCTGTCTGCACACAGTGTTGTCCACGATCTGGAGGACCCTCTGCACCTCGTTCAGGTTGTTCCCCAGGGAAATCGGATAGCCTAGGAGCTGCGATTCCAGTCCGCCCATGCCTAGGTGCTGCAAGGGGCTCTGTGTCGTCGGATTGTGGTGCATCCCCACGGGGCTGTTACCCCCTCCCATGCCCCCTCCATTTATGAAAGAGCCCGGACCGCCAAAGCCGTGGGAAGCCATCATGAGCTTGTAGTCGTTGAAGTCGAGTGGCTCCGTCTTGATGCTCAGATGGTTGTTGTGTTCCTGGAGGCTCAGGGGCTTGCAGTTCTCCAGCTTCTGTCGCAGTTGTGTTATGGCAGTGTTGGTGGGCGAGGAGGAAGTGGAGGTCGGGGAGGAACCCATCTTCATGCTGTTGCGCATCCTCCCGTTGACCGCTATCAGGCCGATGCACTTCTTGCTGCTTATGTGGGAGCTGTAAGAGCCGGAGTGAGAGAACCTCTTCTTACAGTTGGGGCACTCATAGGGTTTTTCACCTGAAAGGCGGAAGAAAATAAATACAACCATCAAATGACATGCACTAAACACACTGTTTGGAGAAAACCTTTTTAGAAAATGTTTTTTTTAATAATAAAATAATAATTATACTAACATAAATATAGAAATACATGATTGGGATTATCTCAAAACGTATTAATGTCAGCATGATTCTTATTAGTAGTATTCTTTCAATGAGGTAAAACATGACATTTTTATCTATTGGGTAAGAGCTTTACTCTTGGTAATTGCCATACAAACTTTATAGCTATACATTGATATGCACGTTTTCCCCAAAAATGTCAAATGTCCTTTTTTCACTTGTGCGTCAGTATATAATATATGAATTATGTGTCACTATGATAACATCAGAAATATATCCCCATGCTCTCTGCAATTAAACTCATTGCTAATATAATAAACCTAATTATCTATTATCAGTAGCACGGGTGTGAAATAAAGCCACATCTTTTTTTCCTTGTAGATGCTGTGAAGTTCATGGTGCTCTTAAATCAAGGTTATGAATATTCATAGGGATACCCCCCCCCCCCCCCCCCCCCCCCCCCCCCCCCCCCCCCCCCCCCCCCCCCCCCCCCCCCCCCCCCCCCCACACACACACACACACACACACACACTGCTGCTCGTCCTTCTCCTCCGGCGTCCTCTCTCTTGATCTCTCTCCCCTCCAGTTCTTTGAATATTTCATTAATATCCCATCCGCCCCTCTTCCCTCTCTCACCCCTACTCATAACTCTAAGTGGCTGAGACAGCCTCCCTCCCTGCCTGTGTGTGTGTGTGTGTGTGTGTGTGCATAGGTGTAGGAAAATAAAGATGGAGGTAAGTATAAAGAAGGCGAGGGAACACCACAGTGTACTATAAGCACACTGGTGTCCGCGTGGATTTAGTAAATAACAGTAGCAGGACAAATGCGGTTAATCTGACAAATCTAACAAGAGAAAATGTGTGTGTGTGTGTGTGTGTGTGGTGTGTTGACCCAGTCGCTGAACGGGCTGACAGACGACGGGGGAGACAGACAGACAGACAGACAGACAAAGAGACAGACAGACAGATTGCCAGGCTTAAATTGTGTAGGAAAAAAATCACTCGCCGTGTCTCGGAGAGAGAGAGAGAGACACAGAGAGAGAGAGAGAGAGAGAGAGAGAGAGACTCAAGTTCAAGTTCAAGTTCAAGTTCAAGTTGTTTATTTGTCACTTGAACTTGAACTTGAGTCTCTCTCTTAACCGTGGTTTAAAGTTCGGAAGTGGAGGTGA
>OOFB01036841.1:2836-24325 GCA_900323305.1 Trachyrincus murrayi
GTGTGTGTGTGTGTGTGTGTGTGTGTGTGTGTGTGTGTGTGTGTGTGTGTGTGTGTGTGTGTGTGTGTGTGTGTGTGTGTGTGTGTGTGTGTGTGTGTTTGTGTGTGTGTGTGTGTGTGTGTGTGTTTGTGAGTGTGTGTGTGTGTGTGTTAAAGATGACTAATGGATTATAGTTACCTGCCATTTAACACTGTTATGTTCTGTAGACAAAGCTAGTATTTTCAACATTACTCTCACAATGAGCTTTCTAATCATCAAAAAATTGGGAGAGAGAAAATGGGTCTTGGAGAGATCCATATACACATGCTAAGCTTAGTTAAGGCCATGTTTCTTAAGGATTGCATAGAATTTTTTTTACCACAAATTGACAGTGTATGAGAATAGATGGAATATCTCGGCTATATCTTGCATTGCTACCCTTTCTTCCGTATATATTTCACATTACCTTAAGTTTAAGAAATGAATACTGGACCGTTTCCATTGTTGTTACTTATACATCAGAAAATGTGGCTTCTAAATTGCATCTTTTGAAACATTGAATGAACACCCGTGGTTCCAGGTGTTCTTTTAATGTACATCTTTCATCCTTCCACTTCTTAGTCTTTCAACACCCCTTTTTGTTGTGTTTCTTGTGTCCAGTGGGCATCCCGACTATAAAGTGGTGTGGCGCAGAGGGCGACTACAACGTGATGGTGATGGAGCTGCTGGGGCCCAGTCTGGAGGACCTGTTCAACTTCTGCTCCCGCAAGTTCAGCCTCAAGACTGTCCTGCTACTGGCTGACCAGATGGTAAGGAGACCCCCCCCCCACACACACACACACACACACACACACACACACACACACACACACACACACACACACACACACACACACGTGTGTGTGTGTGAACCATTTGGTGGATGCTTTGAGCTAAACATTTGTTTCTACACTAGGTTGGCACTTTTGACCATACGATTAGGTCTCTTGAGTATGTTTACATGCAGAAGGAAACCTGGTTTGCTTGCCAAAGGTGGTCGTTAAAGGAATAATTCACCCTAACAATATAATATTGTAAAATCTGTTTATTGTACTCATTCTTGAACAGTTCAAAATATTGCATAACATTTAGCCATCATTATTGAAGTTTTTGCCAAAAATATGTAAACCCTCATTCTCAGGCGTCTCGATAGCTACGATTTCTATTAAACTCAAATCCCAAAATTCACCACCATGACGGAGCACTGTCCACAGGTAGCGTGACGTACCGCAGCTTGGGTTCAATGGCGGAACAGCTGCTTTTTCTATTGCATACAATCCGTCATTGTATGTCTACATACAGACAAATAATATGATTAATACGCTGAATCAATTATCGATATGTATTATATGTATTAATACAAAACTCACTGAATCGCGACATCATGCTAACATGATGTCTGGGCCTTTGACTGCCAATAGAGATTATGTATTCTTTACGTGTTGTGATAAATACATATATTTTTTTATTACAATGCAACACACCTTTAATATGTGGAATCAAATATCGAATGGTGGCTGAATCCCCGGTTAACTGTATTATATGCATTAATACAAAACTCATTGAATCGCGATATCATGCTAACACCCTCTAGCATGCTAACCCCGACATCCCTTTGACTGCCAATAGAGATCATGTCTTTTGCGTGTCCTGTAGTCAGAACTGGTCGGGAAAAACAATCGCATCCACAGGTACACCACCAGTGTATGGCTTTTGGGTAACATAGTAAACGGAAACTTGAGATGATCGTGTTACTGTCTACTTTGAGCTTAATTTAATAAAAATTTGAGTTTGTCATGACTAGTTGCCACACCTGTATATCTTTTTGTAGACAGGTGTGGCTACGTGGCATTAGATAACGTTGTACTTTGACACGCTATATAATTTGCAATGACTTACAGAAAAAGTGCTTCCATGTTAATTCCTTTCTCCGACCTCTGAACGTGTAGTGCTGTGTAGGGCTGAACAGTTCATTGAAATATTATCCAAATGGCCAAGTGCAATATCCCAATTGCAGGAGATGCAATTCTTTGATACGGGTAAATTGTGTAAATGTAAATTTATAACACCATTATAAATTAAGTGCTGCAGAGATGCCCTGGCCCACAATTGTTTTTCTCCAGATGTAAGAAAACATGTTTGTTTGTTTGGTACAAACCCCAACAAATGCCACATCATGATAGTTTTTTCAGTGAAAATGAAAATTGTGATGCAAAAATGATCATTCCCACTAATGGTGAATCATATCGCAATCGCAATATCTGTAAAAATAATCGCAATATGATTTTATTTACCATATCATTCAGCCCTAGTGCTGTGACGTCATAGCACTACACGTTGCTGTTTTAGCTGGGGGAGTACTAAGAGGCTGCCCAACCTACACAAAAGTTGTTTTTGTTTTTTTGTTTAGAATTATTTCTTTAACACCTTTGATGGATTTGCATATTTTATCCTTATTTACATGCCACTACGGCAACAGAGTTTTGGGCAGTTTCAACGGGAGGGGTGTTATCTGTGCATGCACCAAACGTCATTACACCCACCCGGAAATACACACACATACATAAACAAGAGCATGTTCGGTGTTTACACATAAATAGTAGGGGTGTAACGGTTCCCGTCAAGAAACATGAGTGATAGTTGGAGGGAGGAGTGCCGGCAAGAGTTTCTTGTGTTGGACTGAATATTGGCTGAATATTTAGCTGATTTCTACAATGTGGATGAGGCTTGCGAGATTTCAGAGCTTGACTTCTCCTTGAGCAAGACTTGGTTAGACACAATAACAAACAGACCGGATCAAGCGAATGATAAAGAAAAAAAGTAGTATTTCTTTCCATAATGTTGTCAGACAATTTTGACACATGTCAAGCACTTTTAGAGAAAGTACATTGACGGGAAGCTATTGCCCCAAATGGTTACATTGCAGATGTTTCGCGGCTGACGGCTGAAGCGCCGTTGTTTTCCGCATTAGTCACCTAGACCCAAAATGATGGGAAAATAGGGTCCAAGGTTGAAATATCCCGAAGTTGTCTTTTAAAATCTTTTCAATCTGTGTAAATAAAAAATAAAAAATGTCAGCACTTAACAAGCATAATCAACTTGTTTTATGTAATCCTGGACACATTTCAGTGCTTAACAAGCATAACCAACTTGTTGTATTTAAACCTGGACACATTTCAGTGCTTAACAAGCATAACCAACTTGTTTTATTTAAACCTGGACACATTTCAATTCATCCTGTAATATACATGTTCTTCTTCAGGAACAGCAACTGATCGGTGAGGTGAGCGCCTCTGAGTGGTGATTATGTCACCAGCAGTCAAAAGATTCTTTCTGCAGATACACTATACTACTATACAGATACACTACACTACTATACAGATACACTCTACTACTATACAGATACACTACACTACTATATAGATACACTCTACTACTATACATATACACTCTACGAGATTTATGAAAGCTATAACACAGATTCCATAGGGCTCTACATTAAGTCAGTTCAAAAGCTGACTGGAGATTTGAAAATATGACTAATGTGTTATAAATCATTTAAATAATCAACAACAATAATACAAAAATCAACAACTATAGCAGAGTCTTACAAAGAAGCTGACAATGTACAGTCTTGGAATGCTGTGTTTTCAACAGCAAAAGATTAAAACATTTAAATAATAGAAGTTTTGGCACTCAAAACTTGAAAGAAGTCCTGATTGGCTACTTATTCTTACAGCCTTAGAATGCTGGGCACATTTAAAAGAAAGTGTGAGACTAACTTATGGTCATTATTGTAAAACTTGTCGAAGCATGGGGATTGGGGAACTCAGTCTACCTGGTACAGCCTTAACAACAATGCATGATTGCGCACTGCCGAATGCATGACTGATTTTTCAAAAAAGAGTAAAAGTTGACCCCCGGTGGGCCGCCGGGCAATACACTGGGGGAAACCTTGCGTACATGTTGTTTTTCTCCTCTGTAGAGTCATGTCTCTGATAGGTCTTGATGGATGGTGCTCATTATCTAAGAGGGGAACAAGAGGGGAATCCTCAATGGTGCCGATTGTCACTCAAAAGTTAGGCATGAAGCGGAGCAATGACCTCTTTGGCATTTCAGATGTCTGTCTCAGGGTTCAGATGTCCGAAACACTCCTCCTCACCTTTAATGAAAGAATAGGACAGAATGGAACTTTCATTAAAAATATTAATTTAATGTATTTTTTGAAAATGATATAGCTTAAAAGATTAATTAATGATTTAAAGTGGTATGCTTGCATTCATTTAAAGCTTAGGCAAGTTGAATTTTAGTAATGATTAGGTTGTGTGAATTATATAAAATATAAATGATATAATATGTATTAATTGTATATTTGATATCGTTTTTTGTTCGTTGTGTTGCCCATGTACTTAACTTTCACGAGACAGTTCTTGCAGATCGCGTAGTCTTTATAGATTTTTGTGTCTCCCATCAGTGTTGTAAAAGCCCAAGTTGGCCCAGACTTTCAACTTGGAAGATGACACTGCCTCTCTTATTTGCTTTCCCCCACTGACCGCCATTTCCCCCTTAGTTATTCATCTTCTTCACTGCAAGTTAGTTAACTTCCGTTCACTTTACCCTCATTCATTTGATAAGTGCCACCACGAGCAGTCATGAAGTAGTGACTCTGGTAAGTCAAAATGGGGTAATCCGTTTAGAGCGCCAGCATGTTTGAATAAAAATATTGATATTTGGCGCCAGTGTATCGATAACGTATCTCAAGAGGAAGTATCACGATATATTCCAGTATCTATATTTTGTCCCACCCCTAGTTGTAACCCCTTTTGGTATTCACCATGTTTTCTCCAGATAAGCCGCATTGAGTACATCCACTCCAAGAACTTCATCCACAGAGACGTGAAGCCGGACAACTTCCTGATGGGCCTGGGCAAGAAGGGCAACCTGGTCTACATCATCGACTTTGGGCTGGCCAAGAAGTACCGGGATGCCCGCACACACCAGCACATCCCGTACCGCGAGAACAAGAACCTGACGGGCACCGCCCGCTACGCCTCCATCAACACACATCTGGGCATCGGTAAGCTCACCTGCACAGAGGAGAGAAATCATCCTAGACACCCATGATGGGACCTTCACCATCATGAGTGATGGTCTCTCTGACAACCACTCTCTCTCCTTCCGGCCTGATCTACATATTGGTCAGCTGGTGTTGATACAGATTTCAGTGGCGGTATGTTGTCCAATATGTAACAAAATAAATAAACATGCATAATAGTCAACTATCAAAACCACTACTCGACACTGCATCATTGTAGACTAATGGTTCATCTGTGGTTTTAGCACGGTGCAGTAATAAAGCAGTGGCATTGCTTCTACAGCCAACAACTGAAGGTGGACATAACTTTAGTTGTTGTTGAACATAGATTTGTTTGAACAATCATTTTCTACGTTATGCCATAGGTTATGCCATA
Source organism: Trachyrincus murrayi (assembly GCA_900323305.1). Lineage (NCBI taxonomy): Eukaryota > Metazoa > Chordata > Actinopteri > Gadiformes > Macrouridae > Trachyrincus > Trachyrincus murrayi. Next base: position 8,326 of record OOFB01036841.1, read on the forward strand.
AATATACAGAATTTAAGGTATTAGAGAAGGAAAGACCCCCGCTATCCCTGCAAGAAAGCAGTCGCATTGTTACTGCAGTCAATCAGTATCTCCAGCTCAGACATGCTTGCTGGGGGTTTAGTCCAATTATGTCACGGCTCATTTGTAAACAGCAAATGAGAGCCAATCGAGGACTCTGCTATTTCACCTACCCCCAGGTTGGTCTCATCTACATTAGCACTTTACTGGTTGTATTTGAGACCTTTTTGACGAGAATTGGGCCTCGTCCACACGTATACGGGTATTTCTGAAAACTGAATTTTTCCCCCTCCTGTCCACACCAATGGTGTTATAGAAAATATCTCTGTCCACAAGAGAACACAAAAACGATTTAAAACACACATAAGCGTGCCAGGCCAGTAGGTGGCGATAGAACTTTGTTAAACACCACAGAAGAACATTAGGAGCATGCGCTCCTGATGATGGACTTCTTCTTGAGCAGTGAATGCAATAACACAGCATGGAGAAATCCAAAGAAAAGAGCCAATGAAACACACCGGTATTCCGCCATTGTTTGTAGGTTTTTGGCGCATATGTGTGAAACAACACTTGCCATATGTAAATCGAGGTCATGATGTCATCGTTTTGCAAAACCTCCGTTTCACCGGTCCATACCAATACACAGACCATACCAATACACCCTGGAAGGAGTTTTTAAGAAGCTTGGTTTTCAGTGACCTGAAACGCCATTTTGGTATGGACGGGAGGCCAAAATGCAGAGAAAATACGTTTTTAGACGTAGTTTACCTATGGACGTGAATGCCCTATTCATTATTGATCATTATTGATGATGATCATTTCCATTCGAAGTGTATTGTTGTTGTAATGTCATTTTAATCAATGGTTTGTTCAATAGTTGGCTATTCTGCACACAACTCTTGATGACCAGATTTTTAGGTATACTGATGCCCCCGTAATCCAAGATCACTCTCTCGTCTCCCTGTCTCACAGCACATTCCAGCTTAAACACAGATGGCCCTGGACATCTGCTACCTAAGCGACAGCAGAAGGCATGCAGAGTGAAGTGGACCAGCCCCACTTCACTCTGCATGCCTTAACCATGTCTTAACTCTTCTCTCTATTTCTGTACTCCCCTTCAGAGCAGTCCCGGCGTGACGACCTGGAGTCCCTGGGCTACGTCCTCATGTACTTCAACCTGGGCTCGCTGCCCTGGCAGGGTCTCAAGGCGGCCACCAAGAGGCAGAAGTACGAACGCATCAGCGAAAAGAAGATGTCCACGCCCATCGAGGTGCTGTGCAAGGGCTACCCTTGTAGGTTTGCAAATCCATGTTTTAGAGTTGTGACACAAATCTGCTCACATGGCTTGTTCATGTTTAGTTTTTCTACCATTTAAATATGTGTTTTTATATATTGTAAATCTAGTGTTGTTTGTTATCACTTGCCTATAAAGAAACCCCATGGCAGATATAATGAACAGTATATCCTTGTCCCAATGTTTTGTTTGTTCTCCATGTTGGTTTATTAATGGCTCCTCTTTACTCCCTCTTTACCCAAAGCGGAGTTTGCCACCTACCTGAACTTCTGTCGATCCCTTCGCTTTGATGACAAGCCAGACTACTCCTACCTGCGTCAACTCTTCAGAAACCTCTTCCACCGCCAAGGCTTCTCCTACGACTATGTCTTTGACTGGAACATGCTCAAGTTTGTAAGTCTGCTTTTTTTCTACTTTTGCCCTTGAAATGGATATGCTTTCAGAAGTTTAAACTTGCCAGTTGTAAAACGCAACATAGTGCAATGTTATGAAAACAATGAAACAAAGTATGGAAGAAGAAGAACATTTGATAGATTGGTTGCTTGCCAATATTTGACATATTTGACATTGAATATTGGACTGATTCTGCTCTAATAGTCCTACATAATTTTTGGGGCCAAGTCCCATTTTTGAAGGAGCTTGACAAAAACAAATATAGCTGCAAGCAACGATAACGGGGTCCTACATGGTATGGCGAGCTTGGTGAGCATGGGCGTATGCATACATCATAGTAGACTGCATTTGACTTATACATCATAGTAGACCGCATTTGATTCATACATCATAGTAGACTGCATTCGATTTCGTGCAGTGTCTGACAATATGTTTAGTTGAGGTTGGATTTGAACCATGGACTTCCTGCACAGCATTGCTTAGCATTGTTGCCACACGCTCTACCACTGAGCCACATGCAGGTATCAACTGACAGGGCAGACTATATAGACTATATTTTGAGAAGGAGTCTTCCATACTTGGAAGAAATGGTGAGCTTGGTAAGTATGGTAAAATGGCATTGGTATGCCATAAAAACAGGTTTACTGGAAGTAAACAGTGGCAAAATCCACCGTCAAAACAGACTTTTGAAAAATGACGTGTGTACCCCATTAAGGCCCAGCCAGGATTGCCCAGCCAGGATTGCCAAGAGGCCTTCAAATGAATGCATCCACTATTTTGAGATATAGACTTGAAATTGGCATGGCTATACTATTGAATCTCCTCTTTTTAGCCATCTTAGATCGCCGAGCCTATGTCATTGTGAAACAAAGTTAAAGCCGTTTAAACGTCGCAAATATAAATATATTTTACATAAAATGGTATATCTCCACCATCTGATTGCTTAGATTATAAGACCGTATAGTCACCTGGCACATGCGTGCCATGTTTGAAGCTATTCCGACCTAGGGCTCAGAAGGAGTTTCTGTGTGGGTGTTTGGTCAAGTAGTGGTTATTGCTATAAATCTAAAGGGTCTGACCCCATGGGTTGAAGCATGAAAGTTGTTTATCATGAGGAATGGTGCATGTATAGAAAGTTTCATGCATATTGCACTTGTGTAAATGGCAGCGCTTTGAAGTTTTGACATTCAAACGCTGATTATAGCGCCACCTATGGGCGAATCTGGCCCATCCTTTGCATCCGTCACTTGTTTTACAAGTTCTACATGCATGCCAACTTATACAGCTTTTGACCATGTAGTTTCCGAGATCAGGAAAAAAATAATACTAACGAATACAATAGGGTTCTAACAAGAGTTCTAATGTGTGTCTCCTGCCTCCATACAGGGTGCCAACCGAGCAGCCGAGGATGCAGAGAGGGAGCGTAGAGAGAGAGAGGAACGGCTGAGACATGGCAGGACCCCCGCCGCCAGGGCCGGCCCCTCCGCCTCAGGGAGACCTAGGGGGGCCCCAGAAGTCGCAGCCCCCTCACCTCTCCCCACAACTTCACACACAGGTCAGTCCCCCCCCCCACCCCCACACATTATTGTGATTATCGATATGTATATATGCAGCTTTTTATTTTCAATAATGAAGAACAATTTGTTCACCAGACACAGCCACCTCTCAGCGTAGTGCTGTGCTTCCGCCCACAGTTTATTGGAATTGGTTGAACTTTGCCGAGTGACAAGTAACTAGCCAAGCGAGAAGTATATTCTTTTTATTAGGTGAGTGCTGCTAGGCAGCGCTCAGCTTATGTTCTTCTTAGGCTTTCTTATTAAAAAACGCGATGTAGCCTATTAGGCCTACCAAGTTTAGTTGATATTATTCCCCAGACAGAACGGCTGTAGTGTTTTTCATTTGAGCGGTTGCACAAGGAAATGCCTTGTTTAGTTAGGCTACCTTAGGAGATAAGGTAGGATACAATAATAATGCCAACAATGACATTAACCTTTTTAATTATATAATTATATGAAAGAACGAATAATAACAAATCACAAAGTTGAGAACTCTACTCTAGTTTTATATTGAAGCCCATCGTAAAATTAGATTGATTCATTTAAGAGACATTTAGTATATTTGGTTTGTTTCAGACAGATGGAACACAATTATATCCGCGATGATGAATTCAGTTCAATATTCCCCCTTTTTGGTTTCCTAATTTCAATAGCTCATTGCTCATTCAGATTAGTCTTGTTTACACATTGGACAATGTTTCACACATATTTCCCACAATGTCCTTGATATTAGGAAAAAAATGCATTGAATATCAATATCAGTGATCTAATAGTGTGAAATATTGTCCAATGTCCAGTCTAGACTAATCTGAAAGAAATCTGTCGTTTTTCAACAAGCTATTTAGTTTTGCAAGCGAATATCGTCAAACTAAAATCACTGCGCTTCTACCTAAACCTTCATTAACCTTTTTAATTATATAGTTATAGGAACAAACAAATAATAACGAATCAAGCTGTTGAGAACTGCATACTCTGTGTGCATTGCAATGCGTCTCAGACACATATTCGTTTGGTATAGGCCTACTTAATAGCTTATATTGTATATAATAAATACAGACAGAACACAGTTATATTTCACATTGGTGCTATCATGACTGATTTCCTTCGCTCGCGTCCTTTATCCTGCGAGTCGTTTTTCGCATTGTTGGGGTGGATCCAACAATACTGCTCTCTGGCCCTGTTTACATGAGAGAAATGTCTCTAAAAAAACTCATCTATTTAGATGAGAGATGATTTTGAGCGGAGATCATTTTGAGGGTGTTGTGCCCTTCGTGGGCACAACACGCTCATAATCTTTGTTTAGACGTCATTGCAAACGCATTGCTTTGGATAATGCCGCAAATCATGTTTAATAATAGAATTGCAAGGGCTAGGAATCGTAGAATTGGCACAGCACACAATGTTTCAGAGAAATTTGCTTGTGTACTCATTTTGTAGGCGCTTTTTAAATATATATTTTTTTGTGCGCAAAAAAAGTCTGATAGTTTCCACCCATGTACACATATCGAAAGTCAGTTTAACTTGTATTTTATACAGTTTATGTGCATTACACCCACACCGGAGCTCCACTGGCCACGCAGTTTACCAGATTTTTACTGTTGTAGAGCTAGCGGAATACACTTCCAACCAGCGATGTTCTATCCATTGGGGACATTTTGAAATTTGAGATGTCTCCAGTTCAATTCTGTTTTAGTTAAGCTGTTGTTTAGGGCAGGGTACTTTGTAATTCGCCTATGTGTAGAAATATTGACCTCTAGAGAGGAGTGCTACTGCCCGACGGCTTCGCTTGGAAGCCCTGTCTCCTCAGCATGTATACACCGATAGACACACGGGACTCATACCGGTGATCTCGTCTTTAGTTCCCTGCATCAGATCGCTGTAATTCGGAGTGTGAATATCTGTTGAATATCCAATATCTTTCTAACTTAAAAAAAAAGAAAAAAACGACATAAACTGCAATTGAGATATGATATGTGATTATTTTAATACACCACCACAGTAGCGCTATGCTGCTATACATTTCACTTAACCTTTTTGATATCAAGAAGTTAATGGCGGGCGGTCATTATTGTCAAACACGGGGGAACTCCACCTACCCAGGCCAGCCACTAAACATTGGCGAACTAACCTATTGACTGAATTGTATGCCATATAACACAACAATATACATTCAGATCACCACTACATAACACATTGACCATTACATCACTATACACATCCTCCTTCAGCACTGATCCCCCTACCACATGACCATCACCATGCCCCTCTAACCTCTCATACATCGTTTTTTTAATTTAATTAATTTTATTTATTTATTTCCTTCTCTCTTTTTCTCTCACTTTGCTGTTGTGGCAACTGAATTTCCCCTTTGGTGATTAATAAAATATGTACTTACTTACTTATACAATTGACAAAAAATATATATACACACATACAACATAATACAAACTTACATTGCGCACTACCAACACTGATTTAACATAATTAACATTAACCACTAAATGGTTTTGCCAAAAATAACTCCCCTGTGCTTCTGTATGAGTTGTCACACTAAACATTCCCCCGATTAAAGTTCCCAATGAACATTGGTTCCCACTTTTACCCCAAATCGCCATTACAGATACGCTCTGCGGATGCACATATCCATATGCACAGGCAAAGAAAGGGACAGCTACACTTTTCTCAGGTCTGCTAACCCGGAAGTGATGGCTGCCGTAAACTAAACTAAATGAACAAATGAGTTCGGCCCATGGTCATGCTGTATATTGTGTATATATAGAAAACAATAAATGGTTAAGCCAGTTAGACAGCGCGACTGTTAAGAATGGTGAGAAATTACGTGTGTATTAGTGGTAGTGATCCTATGGATCTGCCACACATTCAAAAGTCAGTTTTGAATTGACAATTAACTTAAATATAAATACTATTGTATTATCTCTCTTTCGGCTGAATAGTAGCTTTGATTTCGCAACATAAGTTAGGTGAGAAAAAAAAAGATGAGTATCGGAACTACTATAGTCTCCACCCACCAATACCCAATACCACATATTAGGCCAGTATGGGACAGATACCGATCCCCAGTATCGGATCGATCCATCCCTAGTATGTAATCAAACGAATTCCGTCTAACTTGCCTCTAGGCTTAAAGTAATGTTCCACCTGCACAGCCGCGTTTTTTGTGTCATCATATTGTGATCATAGTGTCCCAAGTTGTCGAAATGTACCCACAAACCAAACAAAAATGCTCAGAATAAACTACAGACGCGAGTTGTATAATATTGACAATTTACTTCAAACATCCATGGTGCATTGCACGGCAAGCGTGGGTCGAGCCGGACATTACGGGAACTTGTTTACATCCGGGCGAGTGTTCCGAGAGGCAGATACAAGCTCGGCTACTTTTGTTTAGAGTTTCGTATTTTATATTTCAGCCATTGTAAAATCTTGTGTTCTTCAGGCTAACAACAACAAGGCAACTGAATCTCATGGAGCCAAACACCAAGCTGATTAGCCAGGGTAATTTTCCTGGGAGGGGAGGGCACTGAGAAAGCACTCCTGCTTTCTCAGTGCCCTCAGTGAAAAAAAAGCCGGGGCATTCCGGGCAATGAAAATAGCCGTATTTTGATCCACAGAACGCATTTCCATTAAAATATCGAAAATCGGTAGAATGTTACTTAATGTGCCTTGCATCGGAAATTGACTCATAGAATAAGGAAGATGACCATTAATCATAGTACAGTTGCACACAACTCACGCAAAAAACGGCTTACCGGTGTGACAAAACTCCTTCAGTAGCTTAACCCCACCCACATTTTTCTCTCTCCCTATAGCTTGTTTCCCTTTCTGTCGCATACGCACAACTATTGTTGGTATTTATACGTTTGGAATGATGTATGCATTTAATCCAAACATATGAACACAAGATGGGCTTTGGTATAAGCTAAACTAGAAGTTCAACTAATGTTCCCTGTTTTGTGATATGCACATCGTTTTAATCTGGACACACAATTTTGTCATATTTCTGTAAATCAATATGCACAAAGTAACGGTTTCCTTGATAAATAATTCCATTTGTCGACTCCTAATGCAAATCTGCAAAACGATGGCAGTTAACATTGGCTTATGGCTGGCTTGCGGCCACTAGGGGAAGCGTTAAAGTGTAATGGGTTCTGTTTTTGGCTGGGGTTTAATGATTGCTACCCCCCTGTGTGGCTGTCCCAGGTATGGAGCGGGAGAGGAAAGTAAGCATGCGTCTGCATCGGGGCGCACCGGTGAACATCTCCTCCTCAGACCTGACGGGACGGCAGGATGCATCCCGCATGTCCGCCTCGCAGGTAAGACTATAATACAAATATAGTATCTCAAATATCACACACAATTTTTTTTTTCAATTTAAGTGATTGATCTAGCCTTTGTACTTGGCATGGAATACCCTAAATATGAGTATCCAGTTGGGCTGATTCTCTGATCTTTTGGAGTCAATTCAGCATTTCAAAATATACGATCAAATTTTAAAAGGAGTATCTTTGTCAAGCTAACATGTTGCGAGTCTGGATCTGGTAAAAGGCAGGACTGTATGTTGATCATCCAGCCGTCATGGGAGGACTACATCTGAGCACAGCCCCATTAGCACATACATTGAAAGGAAAGAATTAATTAATTAATTCTTTCTCACAGTCTGGTTATGTCTCTTCCTCATCCCCCTCTCCTCCTCCGCCTTTCCTCACCTTCTTCCTTCCCCTGGCCGCCTAACTCAGAATAGCATTTTTTTCGATCATCTGAGAAAGTAGCCGCTCGCCATGTGCTGGTGTGAAGGGCTTTACCAGTGGGTAAAGGGAAAGCCCAACCCCAAACACATCCCCTAAGCCCCCTCCCTTCTTGCTTCCCCCTGGGAGCCAAAGTCCAGGATGGATGAATCCAGGTCCTTTTGTGTTGTCATGGCTGGCTAGCGGCCACTAAAATACAGCCAAGCCTCTGGCCCCTGACTCTGCTGTTGATTCATGGGAGAGGAGCAGTCGTTTGGCTTCTCCTTCAGTGATGCCAACCACATGCTTCTGTTGAGTGTCGTCTTTCTGCAGAGTCGGATGTTGCTAGTCTTTACCACTGTCTCTTTCTGATGTTTCGTTACTCTCCTGCGGTGGCCTCCGTGGATCCAGGGGTCATTTTGCAGTTAATTTTTTTCTTGTGCAAATCGCTACCCAAACAACCACAGTGGCGAGCTGTATGGCATCCATGTTTGTTGTGGTATCGTGGGGAAACTTTTCTGATCAGTTGTTTTGATGTGTGCAGGAGAGAAATGTGTGCTGCTTGTTAAATGTGTATGTGCCGCTCAACCTTTTCATTCGTTCACGATAAGAAAACACGTTGACGGCCTCACACATGTTTCACCTACACTGACTCAGTTTCCCCTTACACACACATATGTGTGTATATATATATATATATACACATATGTGTGTGTGTATATATATATATATATATATATATATATATATATATACACACAATCAATAAATCCATATGACATGGAAATCCAGTTATATCAGCATCCAAGATGCACTCAGATACACAGTTTGTGTATATTATTACATATATATATTATTGATGTGTATTCTTTTTTTTCGTCCATGTTTTTGTCTCCTTCAGGCTCAGTCTCGTGTCACACCCAGCGGCCTCCCGTCTGCAGCTCCACGATGAGGCATCGCCTGCACCACACACACACACACACACACACACACACACACACACACACACACACACACACACACACACACACACACACACACACACACACAGGAAAATAAGCAAGATGAATCCAGGATGAGGACTTTAAAGAGACAACAGTGATGCTAGACAGCTTGCACTCCAAGCCAGCCAGCCATCCTTCCCTCCTTGCAACAAGACTCCGACCCGTCTTTTGTTTACTTGACCAATCGTGTGGGCGTGTTGGAAAGGGGTCTCTGTAAGTCTTAAGCACTCCTCCCCTTATGATCCCAATTTTGCTTTTTGATTTAATATATCAACACCTGAAGCCATCTGACTTCCTGTTGTAAGTAGGGGGAATATAAATTCTGTTGTCTTGAGAAGTATGCTGTGTGTGTATAGAGGGAATTTACTGTTTATTACAATTTTGGACCTTAAATGACTTATTTTGGGACATAGTAAATTATTATCCCTCAATGTCTTTTGAAGGTATTGCTAACACCGCCACACTCAGCACTACGTTCTCTCAAATGTGTCTTTAAGGATTTTACCCTTTTGTGGTTTACCCTTCCATACACTACTCTCAAAGTGATGAACAGAATGATGTGGGTTGGTTCTTGTTTAATTTTAGTTTTTTGAAGCCAGTGGTTGGTGATGGTGAGTGTGTGTTTGTCCCTGCATGCGTGTGTGAATGAGGTTGTAGTGGTCATGCGTAACATGAGGTATAAGAGCTGAATGCAGATCAACTGGAGCCTGAGACCAACTGGAGCCTGAGCTTTTCAACCAACTGCACTGGAAGCCATTTCCCAGCACCCATTTTAAGCCTTAACGCAATTGTAAATTAAAATTTTACTTTTTACTTTAGTTTTTTTTTCCTTTTTATTAACCAAGTTGTTTTTCTTATGAAACATAGAACTTAAAGAGCAACTGAAATGTGTATTTCAACCTCAGTGATCCATCTTGTTACGTTGCGTAATGTTAAGGTTATTACAATGGCTGTTTATGATGAGTTTAATTTGATATCACTAGCCAATGAGATGGTGCGGTTGCCATGGGTTGATTTGATTTGGGGCCTGTTGGTGGGGAAGCTATTTGATGAACCCTGGCTCTGTTCCTTGGCCCTTATGGACTTGGGGCACACCTCACATCTGTCCTTAGTTTTCATATTGGTTACATTCTTAACTAGTTTGACTCCTGAGCCCAGCTTTAGAATGATTTGATCTTAGATTGAGCCTGCAAAGCCAAATGTCCCTGTGTGAAATGAGGAGAAGGTCTAATTCATGCTGTAGATTTCCAATTGTAGTTTTAGTGTAGTCTGAGGAAAAGAGGGAGGGAAAGTTGCATTGGTGATTTTTAACTTATTTCTGCTCCATGTATTTATGATTGGCACAATGGTTGTAGCACGTCCACATTTAGCCACAACATAAATGCTTCTTTTTTTTGGGGGGGGGGGGGGGGGGAGGACTTGGGTAAGCTGTAAGAAGGGAGAAGACTAACTTGCTCACAGATTTATCTGAAAATAAAAGCAGGAACACTTGATAATACTTGTTTATTCAGTCTGTAAATGTATGTCTTTTCTTTAAATGTTTTAGTTTTACATGCCAACATTGTGTAGGAGATGGGAGCTGAGAGCCAGCAATCCATCACTTGAGGCATTTTGTGAGAAATTGTGTCCGTCATCCCTTCCCTTAGGACTTGTTTTATTTATAATGCCACTGTATTGTGTATTTTAAAGTTGTGTAAATAAATAAGTACTTGTATTTTCTGGTCCCCGTATGCATTTACTGCATGACTTTGCCCTATAGATTCACATCCTAAAATGTTATGTAATACAAAGGTTGTTAAACCTGCACTCTAACTTTTCTAATGCAGCTATTTACTCCATTAAATATCTGAACTAGAAAGTTTATCAAGAATAAAACGTGCGTATCCACGAGTCAATCCATCCACAGAATTTTTCTCTGAATTTTTCTGTTTCATTCTTGTCCACTTTTCCCAATGAAGTAATGCACTTCTACAACCCATTCAGGACATAGCCAAGGCAACAAAAAAAATTAGAAATAATCACAATGTAAGCACAAAATAACAAGTCAAGACACCGTTGCCTTTTGTGGGACGAGAGAAGCCCTTTTTACAAATAAAATATGCCACAATAATTACAATTATGATTGAAAACCAGCACTATATAGTATATCTAATACCAAAGAATACAGCAAATGGATTTACATAATGTTGCTGAGGTAGCCCACAAAACAACACATAGTGTCAAAAAGGCAATTCACATGTACTTATGTGTGTAGGATAGGATGACAGACTGGCTTGTGCTTGAGACAGTAAAAAGACAGATGGACCAGTGAGTCCACTTGTTCAGATACATCACAATGACTGCCAATATCCATGGTGTGATGTGTGGTGCCTACACACTGTTCATTTCGTTGAATGGGAGTGTGCTACCAAGAATCAAAGCCAAGCAGAACTCTAATGAAAACATTAATATCAACTTCTGACATATCACGGTGTGTAATGCAATACACACCAAATATCAGCCCTATGTCTGATGACATAAATTCCAAGAATAGCCCTATTACATATAGAAAGGTAAGTACACTTACACACACACACACACACACACACACAGACTTGTGAACGCATAGGTTTACTTAATAAAATCTACTTCATAAATATATTATTTAAAATATGTCGTAGACAATTTGCACACCCATACAGACAGATATACATTGAAATATTTACGTCAATTGATTCTTGCATCATATTGCATGTTTGAACGACAGCACAGCGCGTGTCATTCACATGGTGATGGTAGAGTGCAGGGTGGGCAGGGCGCGCACGTGCCCGCCGCTTCCTGAGCCCGCGCGAACGTGCACGAGGCTGTGCACAAGGCTGCGGACGGCTTGTCTGTATCGGGCCGACATCAGGTTGTAAAGGAGGGGGTTGACGGCGGCGCTCAGGTAGAAGAGCACGAAAGACACCAGGTTGAAATATTGCGTCAGATAGTATAACACGTAGGGGTCTATTTGGGTCTGCATGTCGTAGTTTGTAGTTGTAGTTTGCAGGTTGTAGCTGACCTCTGTGGTGGTAGGCAGGCTTGTGTACGCAGCACCAGGAGTTGTGTCTGCATGTCTGTCTTTGATGTGCATCTCTGCAACCCTCCCCGTGTTAAAGTGTCTTTCAGTGTGTGCTTCCGTGACGGTGTACGGTGGCCTGTCTCCGTTTGGGACTAGATGTGGGCCTATCTCGGATGTATCGCTATCCACCACGTGGTCAGAATGGCCGTGTGTGTCCGTGTTGTTATCCATGTCCCCACCAGTAGAGCCCATTGAGAAGGACAGAATAGTTCGGCCGATATGGAACGGCAACCAACACAGGATAAACACCAAGACTATAACTCCTGGACATGGGTGGGGATGAAGAGAGAGAAGGGGGAAAGGCATATCAAAATAGATAGAGAAGTTGGACATTAATATCACTATACAATATGGTAAGACACAGGAAGATGGAAGGTGAATGGGATTAATAGTCACACCAACATAAAAATATATATATACATACATAGGCTATATATATTTATATATACAATTCAATTAAAATCACTGGAATTATATTATTCATAGTTCAACCTGGGTACATTTTTAAGTTACACATTTGCAACTTCAACCTATAGTAAAACCTAAGCCAATATCAATGGAGAGAGATGTGTCTTATAATTATTAATACTAATAGGAGTCATTTGTAAAAGTGAACTTGTGTCTTGTAAATTGACATTTGAATGAATGTGCAATGATTTCTTTTCCTATGTCCGTACGCATTATTTGCAATTACACGGTCTCAAATTGGCTTGTGAACTGTTGAATCTGCATTTGTGGATCAAGTGACACGCATGAATTCATTGACGTAGGTTTGAGACAATCTCTTTTTCTCTTTAGAATTTTGAGACTCACAGATTCAGATTCACACACTCATAACTACCGATCGACGCGTGTCTAGGTTTCTTCTTCGGTGGTGGAGTGGAGAAACTCAACTCTGCGCTTGCGGAACTCGGCTCAAGTACCTCGGTCTTGAGCTAAACTGCTCTGCACATAGTTATGCAATATTACACGAGAGGCTATGCTTTACCGTTATTATTGTCAAGACGGAGGTACTTGAGCCTAGTTCCGTAAGCGCCGAATTGAGTTGCACCACTCCACCACCGAAGAACAAACATCAGTAGACACTAGGGATAGGCGATACCAAACTTTTTAAATTCGATACGATACCGATACTTTTTGTTACAATTTTACCAATACCAATACTTTCTTAAACGGGTATGTGATTTTTCCAAATAATGGTCATTAAAAAAAAAAGATCATTACACTTAAAGGCAAATCACATGACACATACCGGCCATTAAAATACATTTATTATAATAGCAAATATGAGTACAATTAAATACAAATATTTGTGCAAAGTGTAAAAAACATTATAATAAAAAATAAAATAATAGAATAAATAAATAATAAAATAAATAAATATTAAAATAAATAAATCTAACATAAATATGAATAAAATAAATAAAAATACCAACAACATTAAATGTGCACATTTGCATTTTCTGGCGATTATTATTCCAGAGCAACCACTTTCTACATATTCAACACAACACAACACACTTTATGGCTTTTGTTTGAAAAGATTACTCGTGTTGCTGCTGTGTGCCACTTTCTTGTCGCAAATAGTGCATCTTCGTGTTTTTATCTGACGCTGAAAAGTAGCACCACATGCTACGTTTTCTTTCCGTTTGATCCGACCGGTGATAGCACAGTGCGCGCTCTATTCTTACGTCTCATAGGTTTCCTTTCCACAGTCACGTGACACGGGCCAGCGAGATGTCAAGGCTGTTTATTGGCACAACCATTATACAAAAGTACTGAAAACATTTGGAAGTGATACAGCCAGCCACGTTTTGCATTTATATAATTTTAGTATCGATATTTTTTTAATGGAATCGATACCAAATGAGTACTTTCTGAATATCGAAGTATCGATACTGCAGTATCGATCCGCCCACCCCGAGTAGACACGCGTCGATCGGTACACACTCGTAACTACCGATCGACGCAAAAATACTTCTTCACATCCGAAACACCGTGAAATTTGAATAATTGGTTTAGGTATTTGGGCAAAATGTAAAACTTGGATTCATTAATATGTATGCATTTGTACAAATTATTGCACATTCATTCAAATGTCAATTTACAAGACGTCACTACTCAGAGTCTGTACACGCCCCTTTTGCCAGGTGATCTCCTACGCGTACGCAATGACGTGCAGTCCCCAGGGCTTAAAGGTGCGTTCACTTGAGGCGCGTTAACGCGTTCATCCTGTCGCTAGGTCGGGCGTTGTGTTCTCGAGCACGGCAAGTTTAAAACACACACAAAATCACCTACAGCTTAAAGCATTCTGTCTTTTTGGACTGTACTCCAAATCTATTGGTTTGCGCGTTACGTCGGCGTTGACGTCGGCGTACGTCAACTTAACGTTGAATTATGTCAACGTCAAGTTGAAATAATTTCAACTTCGCGGCAAGCGGCAAGTAATCACTGATTGGTCGAGTGGGGACCATACATAGGCCTAGTGTTTTGTTTTGTTTCCAACAGCCAGACACGAGAATAAAATGAAATTCCGGCCAACTGTAGCGACGGGGCTACACAGTTAACAATCTGACTTCTGGTTTCCCAGCATGCACTGTGTACAGTCAGTTATATTGTGTTCAGTCAGTTCAGTTATCAAACATAACACTTCACTTTTAAATGTCGTATGCAAGTGTTATGTTTGATTGTTAACTGTTGTTAAATTGTTTATAATAATTTAAGTTTATGTTGTAATTGTTTAGGGGAATGGAGTAGTGAAACCATGATGGACAGTGTTGTTTGGGTTGGTGACCACAGCGTTACATTTACATGTTAAGTATGTCTTTGTCTCTCCGTTTTTGTTACGCAATGAAGAGACTGTTAAACCTGAACTGTGTCGTACTTCACCGATCACCACATTGGTGTCAGAAGTGGGATCATTCTCACAACCCCGCACAGATGCAAGAGATTGAAGACTTCCTTGGGGGTCTTCAGGCAAATCTTCACCGGGAGAAGATTGCCCACGGTTGGCAGAAGATTGACTGCGAAGAGCAAGTAGCGGTTCCAGCGCTCCCCGCCACCTTTGAAGGCGTTCGCCGACCACAGAAGCCAGCACAGCCGGCTCGCTCCGTGGCCCGGTGAGCGCTGAAGCAGACGCCGCTGGTTCCAGCGCTCCCCTCTGCCATCGAGGGTGTTCGCCAGATGCAGCTGAAAGGTTGCCGCTCACCGGGATTCCAGCGCCCGCCGCCAGCGCCATTCCTCCGCCCATTGCCCCCATTCCAGCGCCGGCCGCCACCCCATTCCACCGCCCGCTGCCGGCGCGATTCCACCACCGGCCGCCGCTACCAGTACATCGCGGCCTATCACTACTACACCAGCGCCACCTGCCAAAGTGATGCTGCCGCCGCCAAGAACCATGTTTATGCTCCCACGGTACGCTGGCATCATGGCCCTAGAACCATACCTAGCTCAAGTAAGACTGGCTGCGATGTACATTGGAGCACCCGAGACACTGCTGCCCACGTTTCCCTGGTGCTTGAAGGGAGTGCACTTCAGGTGTTGATGGACTTAACACCAACTGAACAACAAGACTACCAGACACTGACCGCTGTGTTAGAACGACGTTTTGGTCGACGGGTCTCCACCGGTGCCGTCAAGAGGGTGAGACGTTGGGAACCTATGCAGCAGATGTGCGCTTCTTCGCGCATCGTGGCTACTCCACCTTTGATCCAGCAGCTCATGAAGAGTAAGCCTAAGTTCCTTCATCCAGGGGCTCACACCAGAGAGGCTGAAAGGGCACCTCCGCATCACAGCACCGACAACTTTCAGTATTGCGCTGGAAGAGGCAGAAAGGGTGGAGGCTGTGATGGCCCCACACCACCAACTAAGGCCCCGGGTGCGTCAGGCCG